>NW_006497557.1:1224024-1243756 GCF_000471905.2 Amborella trichopoda | reverse complement strand
ATATATATATATATATATATATATATATATAAGGGAGTTTATATAAAGTATAAAGCTGAGGCTCTAAACCGTCAAATTTGAGCCTACCTGAAAAATTTCACCAGAAAAGGTTGTTTTGATGCCCAAATATCCTCAAATTGATCATCTCAACATCAAAATACATGGACATGAGAGAAAAATGGACTTCAAGTTTTGGAAATAGTGCATTTTGTAACGTATTTTTGACCGTCAATTTTCAAGATTTTCAAGTTTTCATAAATCTATTGATCGACACTAGTTTTAAAGGTTTGAACTTTATAAATAAAGAAGAAAATATATTTTAAGGCAATCACAAAGATTTTCAATATTGAAACCAAATTTTTCGATACTATTTTAAAGTAGGCTCTAATTTGATTGTTTAGAGCCTAGGCTCTATACAAACCGCACGTTATATATAATGAGCAACACTTTTTTATTCATTCACCGAGCGATGGTGTTGAGGTAGCTTGTCCTTTTGCCTTCAAATAGAGAGCACGTCTTGGGATCCCAATCTCCTATGATGGTATCTCGCAAATTGTGTTTAGCATACTTGGTCTTTGCTTACCTCTAAATGGGGTAGTTGGTAAAATCGAATCGGAATAAGACAACCGGACATGGGCCAGAACCCAATTAAATGGCCGAACCTGTAGTAAACTGGCCGATTCAAACCCGCTATATCCGCGCAAATGATAAAAAACCGATTCAAACCGGCTTTAAGGGGGCAAGTATGATAAAAAACATCTTAAAAAGATACAAAAAGAAATTTTTATTAAAATATGAATAAAAAAGTTTTAAAAAATAAAAAAGATACAAAAAAAAATTCAAAAAAAATTCTATTAAAATATGAAAAGCATATAAAGAATGTGATTAAAACCAAACGCACTCAAATGAAGTTGAAAATTAATGAAAAAAATAGATTTTAACGGATTGATTTATGCGTTTTTGAAAGAGATAAAAAAAAAATATAAAAGTATCATTGACCATTTTTTTTTTTTCTTTACCATAGTGTAAAGAATATTAAAATAGTGTTAAAAAAAACGACTTGACCAACTCTTTTTCTTAAAAGAAAATGAAGAAAAACTTAAGTTATATATAATGTAGGTCCATTCCTTTTGTCAATTAAGTAGTAAATGATGTATTGGTTAGTGGGTCTAATATTCAAGTTCGATTCTCGTGGGTAGTAAATTTAACGACAATGAATTCGAATTTTTAAAATAAAAAATGTTAGGATTCAAACCATGATTCACATGCACAACTTAATCGTCAAAGCTAACCAATAAAACATTATATACATGATATAAATTTGAAGTATTGTTGTATGTAAAGTTTAAAATATCGGTTAATCACCAAAACCGCCCAAAACTAGAACCGACCACTGGTCGGTTCCGATCTAACCGGGTAGTTACCGGTTAGATCGGCCGGTCTTGTGAACATTGGATTCACTCCTATGAGTGGTATATTTTTTTACTCTATTTTTTTTTAATGCTTGAATGTATTTTGGAGTTCTTTTTCCATAATTTTTTTTAAAAATATATCCTTAATATTTTTAAGAAATATATTTTTAACTCTATATTTCTTAACGGCAGTTTTAACTCTATTTTTCTTAATGGTGTGGCTTTATTTTGGAGTTCTTTTTTCCATAACTCTCTTAAAAAATATATTTTTTAATTCTATATTCTTAGTGGCTTTGACTTATTTTTTACCTATTTTTTCCGTAACTCTCTTGAAAAAACGAAACTTATATCTCGTGGGTCTATAAGAGGTCTTGAGTTCTATTGGTTGTTGGGCTACATTGTTTTTGGAACTCCTTTATCTTAACTCTTTAAAATAAAAATTCTTACCTCTAGTGAATTAAAAAAAAAACAACCCCTCATCTTTTTTTGATAATTGCTATTTCTTTTGGGGTCCTTTTTTTATAACTCTTAAAAAAAATCTTACATCTCTTGAGGTCTAAAAAATCAAGAAGTCTAAAAAATCAAGAAGTGACGAAAAATGGATGCGAACTTTTGAAAAAATTAAATATGACTAATTTCATAAATTTCTATTGTTCGCTAAAGAAATACGTTTTCATGACAAAAATTACATCTCACATGCATGCATTCGATAAAAAAAAAAAAAAAGGAAACAGTTATTGTTGAGAAATTAGTTGAGTAGATAGGAAGAACATCAAGAGTTGGCGATTTTCACGGAGTATCGAAGTTCCCTCGTTGATGCATGAAATCAGTCAAGAAAGGCAAAAGAAAACAACGAATATGTAGAGGGATTTTGAAGATGATTTCAAAACCTTCGAAACGAACTGAAAATAACAGGAAAACAGTGAGTAATTAGAAAGAATATCAAGAGTTGGCGATTTTTTCACAAATTATCTAAGCTACCTCGTTAATGCACGAAATCAATTAATAATGGCGAAAGTAAACCACAAATTTGTAGAGGGCTTTTGAAGCTTACTTCAAAATCTTCAAAACAAACCCTTTTCAACCACCCTCCCTTCCTTCTCTTTACTTCTAGCAATATTGACAACACTTAATAAAAAATGCGAGAGCAACAAGAAATTGGCTTTCTCTCTAACTAAAAAGAAAACCATCCAAAATCTATATAAGAATCACTTCTCTACAATAAACAAGCCTCTCAATTTTTGGGAGTCCAAAAGAGGCACTATCACATTGTTTCTCTCCATATTAAGTTCTCCTCTCTCGAAGAGGACATTGCATTTCATGCACAGGAGGCTCTAGCTCCCTCTCTTTAGATGAACCATCATTTCCCTATGGTGACCTAAATTAGGCACACAAATTCTCTACACTTTTATCCCATATATATTAGACTAGGAGTTCATATTAAACAGGAAACCTCATATTTATGTTACATATATCTTAAACCAAATAGATATATTCAAGAGCCTTAATCTTTTTTGGATTTCTATTTCCCTTAGGAAATTTACCAGTATCAATCTTAATCCCACATAATATGGATGTAGACACCCCATTTTAAATCTGGCAAATTATGTGGTTTTTCTAAACCTTTAGAGCCACATTATCCAAGTAAACCCCCAAAACTATAGTCCACACGGCCTACCCAATGATCCAGAACCATTCTACTTACTCAGAACCCTGCAGATACCCTATTTTCACCCAGACTCTTGCAAATGCCTTGTTTTACTAAACAAATCACCAAAAATAGTAAAATAACTCTTTTTTACCCAAATTTTCTCTGGGAGCTTCACAACAGCTTGAACTATAAACCTGACCAAAGAAATTTCAGTTTCGAACACTTTGGTTTTGGGAGACACTGCTAGGGTCGCCCAGCTCAGACTAGGCGACACTACTGGTGTCGCCCACTAGTATGGGCTATGCCACCAGTATGGGCGACACCACTAGTGTCGCCCAACTCATTTTGCCCAGAAATTGTAACGTTTCGACAGGTCAACCCAAGGATTAGTGCTGAACAGGAATGCCATTTTGGGCAGTCCTAGGTGGCACTGCCCATTTCGCCTAGCCTAGACAGGTCCAAATTGGACAATTTTTGGCAGGCACCTCCTTGACAACCCCAGAGTTTGCCCTGGGTAAGAAATTTATGTTTTTGAGCTGTCCTAACCTGGGTGACATTGGTAATGTCGCCCAGCCCAAACTGACTGAAACGATAGTTTACGCACAAGAATGATCCTGTGCCATTTTGGGCCAATTTTCCCTCATTTTGGCCAATTTTGGCAGAATTGGGACCCCAGAAAGGGAGTCTAGGCTTGGCAATTGGCTGGTGATAGAAAGCTTCCCCTTTTCCAAAAATTATTAGTTTATAAAGCCTCATTTTCGTGGATGTTTGAGGGCCCCTCGACCTCTAAACTTTGTGAGCTTATGAAACCTTAATCTGGAAAAACCCTAACCCTAAGCCTAAGAAACCTTAGACCTAGGGAACCCTAGTCCTAAACCATCCTTTAGGGCACAACAACTCTTTTAAATCAGAGATCTTCTGGTCAACTTCTGAATCGGTGAGGTAAAGAGGATGCTGGTTCTGATACGGGCGAGTCCTCGAAGGCTTGAGGATCCCGGGCCATCTGACCTGGTTTGACCTGGTTTGGTATTATTCTCTTACCCTTTCTTTCTTCTTCGTCTTACTATTTTTATTAATTTTGGTCAGTTTGCTGCTTTGAACTCGCGTTTTAATGTTTTGGATCATGTTGGCTCTGCCACAGATCTGAGAACAAATATGCTCATTTCTAAGCAGATCTAGCCTTAGATCTGAATTTGATTTGTCCCTCCTTCTCTACCACATTATTTTTATCAGTTTAAGGTGTCAAAATCCGAGAGATATTCATCGGAAGATCTGTCCAATTTTCATCGTAAACAGTTTGGCACCTACCGTGGGGCATTTCGAGCTTGATCCAAGCTCCAAAACACGAGTTTTATGTACTTTTTTTCATTTTTTTCAGTCCAAATAGGGTCTCAAACTTGGCTGTGACCAGGAACCAGGATTTCGACACCCCGAAACACTATCTGGTATGGGCGACACCAGCAGTGTCGCTCAGCCTATGAGGGCGACACCACTAGTGTTGCCCAAATGTAAAAGTCTCAGAACTTTCTGAGACTTTGCAGTCTTGTTCCCGGGACTCTCTTGTGATTGTTCAAAAAATTTCAGATCAAAATAAAATTTTTAAAAATATAAAAATAATATTTTTCTTAATATAGGTATGTTCTATCTATGCTTTTTTGTTTTTACTTTATTTTAATTTATTTCATCATAAATATTATTTTCCATGCTTTTGCAAGTTTATTATAACCTTATTTCATCAAAGTTAAAAATAAAAATTAAAAAAATACTTTTTTTGAGGGACACCAGCAATGTCGCCCAGCCTGTAACGGTGACACCAGTAGTGCCACCTAAGCGACACCACACATGTCGCCCAGTTGCAATGGTCCCAGAAATTTCTTGCGACCCCATAGGCCTCTTCCAGAGGCTGTTGGCTTCATGTTCACCAATTTTTAGCTTAAAATAATTTTTTTTAAAAAATATAAAACAAATATTTTGCTTCAGATAGGTCTGTTCTGTTCCTGGCATTCTGATTTTATTTTAGTTCATTAATTTTGATTGAAATCATGTTTTCCCTGCTTTCACCATGCTTAGTTTAACTATATTTCATCAAAGTTAAAATGATAAAAATAATAATAATAATAATAATAATAATAATAAATACATTGAGGGTTTCTTGCACCCTCCCTGAACCGTGTCCCATTTGAGTCACCCATGACTCAAGCCTCGCTCGACTTTGCACGGACTGTTCTTGATCTCACTGTTTTGACTGTACCTTTTTAGGGGTTGCTTAGCCCTCCATCTATACTGTGAGCGAGCGTCACCTTGAAGCGCGCATCACTAGGCATGACTAGTGCCAAGCACTCACTTTATTTCTTCACTGCATTGGGTGCTTGACAATTATTTTTTATTCTGTGCTTCTTTGTATACTCCAGCATAGATAGGACTGGGAAGGCTTGGGAAACCAACAAATAAATATTTCAAAAACCTCTTGTGAGGGCATCCTAGCTTTGAGAGTCGAGGAGGTTGGGATTCACGTAACTTTAACTGTGAGCTCCCCTCCGTATTCCTTTGCCTCAAAGCAACTCAGTGTGTAGTAAGACTTGGTGAATATCCTATAACAGGAGGCCAAGACCTATGTGGGGACATATATCAGCCTAGCTGCATTTCAACAGTTAGGAACCCCCTCTCAAGCCAAGCCTGCCTATAATCTAGGTCAAAAGTTTTTATGTGTTCTGCTTACTTATTTCTGTTGGTTAATCTTATATCTCAGTGCGGACCCGCTTTTGGTCTGAGCTGAACCACCCTCTAGGTCTAAGTCCAGGCTTGTACCCAGCTTAGCCTAGGTCCGAACCAAGTTCACCTTGGTCCGAACTTAGTCCCCCTCTTGGTCAGAGCCGAAGGCTCGTTACTAGTTTATCGTTGATCGAGTCCGGGTCCATACCTGGTTTGATCATCAAAACTCTATGGGTCCAAGTTCAAGCTTATACCCAGCTTAGCCCAAGTCCGAACCAGGTTCCACCTTGGTCTGAACTTAGGCCCCCTTCTTGGTCCAAGCCTAGGGCTCGTGCCTGTCTCAATGTTTTATCCAGTCCGGGTCCATACTCGGTCTGATTATCACAATCCTCTAGTTCCAAGCCTAGGCTTGTATCCAGCTCGGTCCAAGTCCGTACCAAGTTCACACCTGGTCCGAATCTGAACCCATTCTTAGTCTGAGCCAAGACTCGCACCCTTCTAAGTCTAGATTCCAGTCTAGCATTAGCCTAGGTCTCAGTTAAGGTTTTGCCCCTAGAGTCTGGCTAGGTCTGCCCTAAGTCGTCGAATCTAGATCTTACCTAAGTCTAGATTCTAGAACCCCACCAAAAGCAATCACCATGTCAGTCACTGAAGGTGACTATGATTATTGCTCCACGGCCGACTCTTAAGCCTAACCTGCCCAAACCTAGGAGCCAATATGCCGCGATCCCTTGGGATTATCAACATAATTCAGGTCAATGCATTATCCAACGCCTAGGTCTTCAATTAAAGGCAGAGTGCCAATAGTGCACTCCTAATCCTGAAATCTGTGTGGTCCAAAAACTCGGCTCTGCCTGAAAAACTATGAATAGTCAAGGGATCTAACTGGTCGTCGTCCTACAAGGGCTTTTAGGCAACCTAAGTAGAAGCCTAGCGAGAGAAGAAGTTCACACCGTATCTAATGGCCGTTCTCAGAACTCACACCAAGATAACCTCAGGGCACAATGATCTCAAAACCGAGACCCACCTAGGTCTAGGGGATCTAACCCAGCCTCGAGCCACCATAATACAGCTCGTGATGACCTGAACATTGTATGAAGCGTAGGTGTTAATCTAGACCGACCATTAGGCGATATGGACGTCTAAGCTGCCCTTAAAAGTCTAGTTGACCTAGGTTATACAGTTAATGCCCTCTAGTTCATCCATTCCAACAAACCGTTCAATTTTCGCAATCGGTGGCGACACCTATGGTTCAGTACGCCCCTCAGGCACAAATGTATCAAACCGCCTCGGTGACTACGGCTCATCAATCTCAGGCCCATGCAAGCCAACATGTACCCCAAGTCCCGACTGATCAGTCTACGCTTGAGAACCCACCAACCGATAGACCTACTGTCATGCTAAATACCCAACATGAAGGCACCATAAAAGCAATGCAGGATATGGTTATAAGAATGGGCATGCATGAAATTCTACCCCCGAAGGCCTATGTTCATGAGACCCTTGGAGGCATGGAATACCTTCCCCTGGGATTTGTCATCCCAGAATTTAGAAACAAATTCAATGGGAAGAGTGATCCAGACACTCACGTCAAAGCGTACCTCCTCTCTGTTCGAGCTTTGCCAGTCATGCCTAACCAGCTGAAGGCCATATTTTGGTAAACATTGACCGGTGAGGCTTTGAACTGACATCGAAGAACAATGTCCGCTGAGCCACACATAACTTCAGGCGAAATGTTCAACTTATTCGTCTCTCACTACTGCAAGTCGACACCAAGACCTCTCTCCCTAGGCGAGTTTAGTGCAACGAAACAAAACTCAAGAGAATCCTTCGAGGATTTCATCGGTCGATTTCGCGAGGTGGCGATGCGGGTCATAGAGTGTCCACTCATAGATCCAACCAAAATCTCCATGGCTTTAGAGAACGCTTCTCCCAAATACAGGACCTTCTTCAGCCAAGGTCTTGTCCCCCACTCTTTCGACTCCATGATTGAGCAGGTGACTTGGTATGATAGGGCCAGAGGGACAGCGCTCAGCATCAAGCCCGACAATAAACAGGTAACAACTCCCCAAAATAAGAACAAAAATAATAACAAGGGGAATGCTTTCAGTCAGATTAATGAAATTGTAGTTAACGAACAGGCTCAAGGTTAAGCCACTCAGCACAACAATCATAACCAAAACGGAAGGGGTCAGCCTAGAGCAATCTCAAAAGAGGATAATTTCACCCCTCTCAAAGACCCATTAGAAAAAGTGTTGGAATTACTCCTGGCTAGAAATATGGTTTATCTCCTGCCACCATTTGAACCACCATTGCAAGTCACGAATAAGAGCAAATTGTGCAATGACATCAAAACCATGCTCATGATACTCAAAATTGCTTGTATTTGAAACGGGTGATCCAAGGGTTAATCAATAGGGGGGACATCATTGTCGCACCTAGAAATCAACATGTTGAAGAACCTAATCAAAAGATGTGAATCTTCACAAATCCTCTCCCTAAAAATATAGTCACAACGATCGAAAAAACAAAAGCTCAAGACAATTTAAAAGAGAATGTCGTCATTCACATAATTGAGAGTGGGGACAAAGAAGATGGTCCCAGTCAATTCATATTTGCTTGTGATCATCACCTTCAATAGTCCGAATAAGATCTTTTGATCCTTCTAATAGGAAACCTTTACCTCTGAACCTCGATGACTTTCCCAAGTGGGACCAATATGACGAAGATGATACGCTAAAAATCTAAAAATCGATATGGTCAGAATCAGTGAAAAGGCGTCATCTCCCAAACAAGGGGCCAACATAACGAAACTCCTATTACTCTCACTAGGGTTGACCCTGTTGAGCTTCAGGCTAGTAAGGTTGATTCCCTAACTGGAAGAGGCCGAGTGTTCAAACCCATTCAATTGATGGCTGATACTTTCGATGAAATAATGAGAAACACCTCAAAAGCCAGACAACCAGTAGGGGTCATAGATCATGAACCGAGTAAAGAAATTCAAGGATCCGCAACCACCTACGATCTACCGGCTCATCTCGGGAAGATCCAAGCTCAAATCTCCATCTTGGAGCTGCTTGCCAATTCACCATCACATAGAGCCCAGATCGAAAAGGTCTTTGCCAAGACACACATCCCGAGCAACATGCAACCGTATGAGTTGTGCGCAATGATCAACCAATTGATGGCACCAACGTCAATCATGTTCACGGATGATGACATCCCAACCAACTTCAACCGCTTTTATGCCCAACCTCTGCACATCACCGTTTCATGCAAGGATATGCGATACAAAGAGTTCTTGTTGATAATGGGGCATCCTTCAACATATGCCCTATGAAAATAGTGAAGCAGATAGGTAAAAGCCCGGATGACTTTGAGCCATGTCAACTAACTATCGTTTCATACGGCGAGACCAAGAGACAAGCTCAAGGCATACTGCCTCTCACACTCAAGATCGACCCTATCATCCAAGTGATAAAGTTTGATGTCTTGGACATAAAACCTTCATTCAACATGCTGCTAGGAAGACCATGGCTATATGAAAACCTAGTGGTCGCCTCTACACTCCATCAATGCCTCAAATTTTCAACTAAAAATGACATTGCAAAGGTATGTGCTGAACCCCCTTCTTTTCTCAATCCTAGTATAGGTAACGGGAAGCTAGTTGTAGGGGTCGAGCTTGGAGAAATCCCATTCACTTCCTTCGAGCAAGCCGATTGTGGCACCTTACTCCTGAAGGCTAGCGACCCTATTCCCCAAATCTTGCAAACTTCCACATCGATGGATGACATTATCCAATGTCAACATCAATACGGTTTTGGGTCCCTCGAAGCTTGCCACATGCTCTTCTCCCAAGGCTTCCAACCAGGCGAAGGCTTGGGCAGTCAAGGCCAAGGCGTAATAGAGGTGATTTCCTAAGCACCCAACGCCAAAATAGAAAGCGGGGATCAAAGAGGACTGGGGTGTTCCCTTATCCTATTTCAAAGCTAGATGAAGCCTTCAAACTCTCAGAGCTTTGTATTTGGAGGCATTCGAAGCCTCGATCCTCGCGATGCTCGTCCTTCAAAACGACCGAAGGTGATCCTTGAATACTCAACGGGAAATAACTCCTTTTCCACATCCCATCACACAAAAGAACTGGAGATTGAAGACCTTTTTGCTGACTTGGATTTAAACGTATGCACTATCGGCTCTAACACAACCAAGCATGCTCATCTACCGATACAAACCCAGGAACAGAATTGATCAATCACTCGTTTATCTCGAGAATCGCTGAAGTATACCAACGACACCTTCAAGTCCCAGTGCCAAAAAACGGATCGGTGCAGGGTGACCATCTGACCACCTTGTGCGTCCAGTCCCCAACACATCTCTTGCGAGTCCCATAAGGGACTCCCCTTGTGTTACTTCAAAATCTGTCGAAAATTCAAAACATGATAAAATCGATAATAATGAAAAAGAATTTTAAAAAATGGCGAACACTCAAGATAGCCCAATAACGATGCACAATACCCAAGACAACGAATTGGACGACCAAGACGAAGATCAAGAGAGCCAAGAGTCTGAAGAAATCCCTCAACCTGAGGAACACACTTCCCATGTTGAGCAATTCAAGAAGAGATTTGATGGTGACTCAACGACTATCATCTAAGACACGATTGACATAAACCTAGGAACTGAGAAGGACCCTAGGTTAACCAAGATTGGAACCCCCTATCTCTTGAGGAGCGAGAAAATATGATTTTCTTTCTCAAGGAATATCGCGATGTCTTCGCCTAGTCATACTATGATATGCCAGGGTTAGATCCCACATTGTAAGGTAGAAACTCCGACGTCAAAAGCCCCACCTTGAGCTCAAAATCAAAGAAGAAATTGATAAATTGCTCAAGTCAAAATTCATTACCCTTGTCGATTACTCAAAGTGGTTGGCCAACATAGTGGTCGTACTCAAGAAAGACGGGAAGATCCTAGTGTGTGTCCACTACACAGACCTCAAAGACATCAAATATAGATGTCTTGGTCGACAACACTATGGGGCATGGGATGTTGTCATTTATGGATGGCTTTTTGGGCTACAACCATATCCTTATTGCAGAAGAAGACCAGACCAAAATGGCATTCATAACGCAATGAGGAACCTACTGCTACCGTGTCATGCCCTTTGGCATAAAAAAAGCATGGGCAACTTATCAATAGGCAATGACTAACATCTTCCATAACCTAATGCACACCATCATGAAAGACTATGTCGACGACATCCTGGTCAAGTCAAAGGCCAGGTCCGATCACCTCACCAACTTGAAAACCATTTTCAAAAGACTCCGGAAACATCAACTCAAACGCAATCCACAGAATGTGCCTTTGGAGTTGAATAAGGCAAATTAATAGGCTTTATAGTAAGCCAAAGGGGCTTTGAGGTGGACCCGTCCAAAGTACGAGTCATCACTAAAATGCCCCCTCCCCAGAACATCAGAGAAATATGTGGGCTTCAACGTCGCATACAAGCCATAAGTCGTTTTATATCACAACTGGCAGACAAGTGCTCGCCGTTCAATAGGCTCCTTAAGAAGAATACCCCTTTCATATGGGATAATGAATGCCAAGAATCAATGAGTACCTCACAAAACCTCCCGTCCGTAGTCTTCCTAGTCCAGATAAACCCATGTTCCTATACATGTCAGTGAAAGATAGGACCATGGGGGCAATGCTCGGACAATACGATGACCATGGAAAAGTATGAATCATATACTACATCAGTAAAACTATGGTGGACTACTAGACAAGATACAAGGATGTGGAGAAGCACCGCTTGACGCTTGTGTGAGCCATGCAGAAGTTAAGACACTATGTCTTTTCTCATACAGTCAATCTCATTTAAAAAATTGACCACTCAAGTACCTATTGGAAAGACCAGTCCTTAACGGACGTTTGGCGAAGTGGATAATGCTATTAAGTGAGTTCGAGATCGAATATGCTACTCAAAAATCTATCAAAGGACGAGTCATTGCTGACTACTTGGCTAAATACACACTTCCATATAACACTCCCGTCACAATCAAGGAATTTGGGAGCTATACTTCGACGGTACAAGGAACGAATACGGGTTAGGTATAGGAGTCATACTATGCACACTCGAGAAGATTTTATTGCCAACAACCATCAAATTGAATTTCCCATGTACCAATAACATTGCTGAATATGAAGCCTTGATAGTAGGGCTCGAGAACACCATGGGAATGAAAATTCAGTAAATACGAGTGATTGATGACTCCTTACCTGTCATAAACCAAGTTCAAGGAATTTGGAAGGTGAAAGAAGAAATGCTCAAACCCTATTAAGAAAAGGTGGAAAGATGATCCCATATTTTAATAAAATCACCTTTCAACACATAACTAGGGAAAATAATCGGTTTGTCGACACCCTTGCGACTCTTTCTTCAATGGTTGATATTCCTTCAGAAATCACTACGCTGTCATTCTACATCAGGAACACACATGACCCTTCCCCATTAAGGATCGAAAAAGAAATAGAGCAAGAAAATGAGAACAATGGGGAAGTGTCTCTCATGGCTTCAGATGCGCTAGTTAAGGCAAAACCATGGTTCCACGATGTTCTGTCCCTGCTGAAGATGGGTTATACCTGGAAGGAGCCACCAAAAAGGATAAAGAAGCCCTTCGAAGGTTTTCTATGGGATTCTTAGTAGGAGGTGATCTCTTGTTCAAGAAATCCTTAGATGACATTATTCTACGGTATCTCGATCAGCTAGAAATCGACCAAGTACTGACAGAGTTACACAATGAAGGAGGTCATTATGGGAAAACCTCATTAACTCAAAAAATCAGGCCCCAAGGCTATTACTGGACCACCATGGCCGAAGATTGTTTGAAGTTCGTTAAGAGGTGTTTCAAATGTCAACTTTATGGAGACCTCATCCATGCACCATTTGTACCACTCAACTCAACACCGCCCGTGTAGCCCTTTGCTATGTGGGGTCTTGATATCATCGGAATGATCTCACCAAAGTCCTCAAACGGCCAACGTTTTATATTAACGGTTACAAAGTACTTCACAAAATGGGTAGAGGTCACATCATTTGTCAAAATTGAGGGACATTATGTTGCCCGTTTCATAAAGAACAACATTGTAATCAAATTCGGTGTTCCTGAGTCAATCATTACTGACAATGGATCCAACTTCAAAAATGAAAAGATCATTAAGGTACGTAAAAAGTTCGAGATAACATAAAAATTCTCCACACCTCACTACCCTCAAGGAAATGGACAAATAGAGGCCACGAACAAAGGACTTCTTAGGGTTATAAACAGAATAATAGAATGTGGTAGAGATTGGCACGAAAAGCCAAATGAGGCGTTATGGGCCTATCAGACAACTGAGAAGACTCCTACTGGCATGACCCCATACTCATTGGTGTATGGTATGGAAGCAGTGCTACCCATTGAAGTTGAGATATCGTCTCTCCAAATGCTTATTCACAAAAATTCAAATGAGGAACAGAAGATCGAAGCATGAATCACTGCCCTCGTTACTTTGGATGAAAGATACTAGTTGTTTCCCGACAATTCAGAGAAGGGCATATGGTACTCAAGAAAATATTCCACACTCCTGCAAATCCACACCCTTTAGGCAAGTTCAAACCTCATTGGAAGGGGCCATTCGTGGTTACCCGAGTGCAAGCAGAAAATTCTTACAAGATCAAAAATCAAGATGTGTACAAACTCAACGACTCCATTAATGTGATGTATCTCAGAAAATACTACCCATAACAGGCTCAAAAGCGTGGCGAAAACTTGAAAAGGCATCACAAAGAAAAAAAATAAAATAAAAAATGGACGTGGTGAAAACTGAAAAGGCATCATGGGTAAAAAAAAAGAATGAAAAAATCTCCAAGGAGGAGCTTCCAATTCAAAACTTCAAGTACAAACAAGTACTTGCGAATTACAACAGTATTGCACAAGCAAAACACTCAAGTATAAATAAGTACTTGCAAGTTTCAACAATACTGCACAAGCAGACCCTGAGGACGAAGACTCCTCCTAAACCTTGCAGGTTCCCAACATAACCAACTCAGAAAAATGTGGGAGGGTGACATGAATGGAAAACTGAAGTGACTTCGACGAACCCTAGAAGAACATCGAGACTTCTCCAAGATGGAAGCCTTATGGACTCGTGAAGCACAAGATGAAAGCTCCAAAGGTAAAAGGAAAACTTTGATACTTTTGAGTTCTTACGATCCCACAAGGAAATTTACCACCAAAGGGGCCACAAGTGGCAAAACTGTAAGGCCTGTCCATTTTGAAAATGCTTTCCCAATTTGATCGTTAAAACTGTCGATTTCCAAAACCCTTTTAAAAAGGACTTCCTCCAGCACTACAAGAGGTTAAATTGTTAGTCATCTTGCCTCGCTCTCGAAGCCAACTTCCTACACTTGTTATGAAGGCTTGAAACTAGTCAAGCACTCCATAGTTGTATGAGTATAACTACCAACTACCACATATCAGACATGGGTGAACCTCGCAAATGACGATATTGGCTAGTCTGGGAGCGTTTTTCTCTCGACTGGATCCTCTGAGGCAAGCTCATCCCTGTGTGTGCGTCCGATGACCCAAAAAGTAGGGGATTGAATGTGTAGGAATTAAGTTTGAAAAGTGTGTGCAAAGAAAGTGTTTCACTATGCTTTGGTGAATAAAATCGCACACTCACTAATGGCAAGAGCCCCCAACAGGCGCAAGTTGAACAAGGACCTCCCAACAGGGGCAATAAAAAAAAGTTTTTCAAACTCCCCATAACATGGGCAAGTTGAAAAAGACTTCCCAACAAGGGCAGCAACAAGGAGAAAATAAAATATATATATATAAATTTTCTTTTGATGGGCGACATGCCAGGTGTTGCCCTGGTGTCGTCTAACTTATGAGGGCGACACGCCAATAAGGGCGACACCACCAGTGTGGCCCCGGTGACACCACATGTGTCTCCCAACCCCTTTAAAGACAAAAAAATAATAAAAATTTTGAAAAAAAAAAAACGATTCCATGATCACAGAATATCAAGCAGAACAAAAAAAAAAATTCTAGGTATCTCAAAATTCTGATTAAATGGGCTTATTACATGCGTTCACGCCATCAAACTGAGTCATATGACCGAAATTTCTACTGTATTGATAGACTTCAATAAAACGAAAAAAACTACTGAAAATGTCACAAGATCAACTTATTCATGCCAAAAATAAATAAATAAATAAAAGAGAAATTTCTTAGGCGACACCAGTAGTGTCGCCCAGTCTGTGGGGGACGCGGGGAGGGGGGGTGCGCCACACCACTGGTGTGGCCCACATGTTTTTGCATAATACCCCTTTTCTATGGTCAGTACGCCTAGTGTCGCCCTGTCAAAAACCATTTCTATGGGCGACACGAGGCGTGTCGCCCATCCAAAATACTTCAAAATGTCAAAAATAAATAAATAGATATAAATTTATGGAAATCTAAAACGCAATTTCTATGGGCGACGGGCCTAGTGTCGCCCAGCTTGTGAGGGCGACACCACGCGCATCACCCGAGCGATGCCACTAGTGTCGCCCAAATTTCTTTTTGCCAAAATTCCCCAGGTCAAGTCCTAAGACATTTCATGATCGAAACTATGTTTTTCATAAAATTTTATCGTTGAAATAAATTGTTTTAAAAGGATTTTGAAAAGAACTTTTTCAAAAATTTTCATATGCTCCTTGGTGGCATGAGCCTAAACTGCCAACCAAGATTCAAGAAACGTCAAACTCATGCAACCTAAAAGATCCAAGACAATAAAATGTCAAATTCGTGCGACGTAAAAGAGCCAAGACAGAAAAACTTCAAACTCATGCGATGTAAAAGAGCTGAGATAGGAAAACATCAAGCTCATGCGATGTAAAAGAGTCAAGAAAGGAAAAATGTCAAACTTGTGCAACGTAAACGAGCCGAGACAGGTACCGTCTAGCCCCGTACGATGTAAAAGGTCAAGTGTATCCAGTTAAATGTCATACTCGTGCGACATAAAAGAGCCGAGATAAATATCGTCTAGCCCCGTATGATGTAAAAGGTCGGGTATCCAGTTTAACGTCAAACACGTGCGACGTAAAAGAGCCGAGGTAGGTAACATCTAACTCCATATGACGTAAAAGGTCGGGTGTATTCTGTTTAGCCTCATATGACATAAAAGGGTCGGGTGTATTCCGACTAGCCCTGGATGATGTAAAAGGGTCGGGTGTATTTCGTCTAGCCTCGTATGACGTAAAAGGATCGGGTGTATAGTCCATCGATGCATGACTCTAAACTGCTTAGAGGGCTCTATGGTTGCGGGAGTTAAAACTGCTAACCAACCTTGTTTTTCGAAATATCATTCTCTTTTCAAAATTTTCACTATGTCTTATGTTTTCAAAAACTTTTATTTCTTTGTTAAAATCGTAACCTGTCCTTGCTCCGGGTTCTATTTCAAATATCCCTCTATCTTCAAAAATTCTAAAAAGTTTTTTAATACAACGGAGCTTGGACACCCGTATATGATGATTACCGTGTTGTCGCAATTACTGCGTTGCCGCAATTACCAGGATTACGGCGTTGCTGCCTCGTCTCTCTCTTCAGAATCGACCAGACAAGTCTCTTCCTATAAAAAACCTTTTTCTAGAGAAGGCCTTAGGAAACCCAGAGGAAATCAAAGAAGATGTCAAGATTAAAGTATTTCAAATTGTGAAACCCCTGAAGTTAAGTGGTATGGCCAGAAAATTCGACTCGAGTTTCAAGCTTGTGTAACTCATCGACATCTCACGCCGCAAACCCTATGATGAAATTACCCTAGGTGGGTGAGCTCAGTGAGCACAATGACATGGAGGGATTAGTTGGTGTGCCCCCTGACCACGTGGCCTCAGGATGAAATTTAAAATGTCTACATTGTCTTTGACATTTACCTGTCCCTATAAGGACAGGGAATGCCATGGTGTCTACTTCTTTACCACTCACCTGTCCCTCAAATGATAAGGAGTGTCAAAGATGAGCAACTGTAGATACCTCATTTTAAATCTAGCAAATTATGTGGTTTTCCTGAACCTTTAGAACCACATTATCCTAGTAAACCCCCAAAACTATAGGCCACACTACCGACCCAATGACCCAGAACCATTCTACCTACCCAGAACCCTGCAGATACCCTATTTTCACAAAGACTTCTGTAAATGCCCTATTTTACCAAACAAAATCACCAAATATAGTAAAACAACTCTTTTTACCCAAGTTTTCTCTGAGAGTTTCATAACAGCCTGAACTACAAACTTGATAAAAGAAATTTCAATTTCGGACACTTTTGGTTTGTGTCGCCTAGCCTAAATTTGGGGACACCACTGGTGTTGCCCACAAGTATGGGCGACACCAACAATGTCGCCCAACCCATTTTGACCCGGAATCATCAGGTTTTGTTAGGTCTGCCCAAGGATCAATGCTGAACAGGAATCTATCACTTTTGGCAGTCTTGGGTGGGCGACACTGCCAGTGTCACCCATCCTAGACAGGTCTAAATTGGACGATTTTTTGCAGGAAGCACCTTGATAACCCCAGAGTTTGCCCTGAATAGGAAATTTCCATTTCTGAGCAGTCATCACCTAGGTAGTGTCGCCCAGCCCAGACTGCTCGAAAGTGGTAGTTTCAGCACAAGAATGATCCCCTGCGATTTTGGGCCAATTTTCCCTCATTATGGCCAATTTTGGCTGGGCGACACTAGAACTCAGGACCCCAGAAAGGTAGTCCAGGGTTGGCAATTGGCTAGTGATGGAAAGTTTTCCCTTTTCCAAACAATTTCAGTTTATAAAACCTCATTTTCGTGAATGTTTGAGGGCCCCTAGACCTCTTAACTTTGTGAGCTTATAAAACCTTAATCTAGAAAAAACATAACCCTAAGCCTGAGAAACCTTAACCTAGACCTAGGGAACCCTAGTTCTAAACCATCCTTTAGGGCACAACAACCCTTTTAAATCAGAGATCTTCTGATCCACTTCTGGATCAGAGAGGCAAAGAGGACGCCGGTTTTAATACGGGCGAGCCCTCGAAGGCTCAAGGGTCCCGGGCAATCCGTCCCGATTTGGTATTATTCTCTTACCCTTTCTTTCTTCTTCTTCTTACTGCTTTGATTTTATTTTGATTAATTTTGGTCTGTTTACTGCTTTGAACTCATGTTTTAATGTTTTGGATTATGCTGGCTCTGCCACAGATCTTAGAGCATATTTGCTCGTTTCTGGGCAGATCTCGCCTTTATCTGAATTCGATTTGTCCCACTTTTTCTACTACATTATTTATATCAGTTTAAGGCATCAAATTCGAGAGATCTTTATCGAAAGATCTGTCCGATTTTCATCATAAATAATGGATCAATCTCAATCAATCCCACAAAATAGGGGATTTTTTTATGTGGGTGATTTTGAATAGCACTAAATCATTCAAAATCACCCACATAAGGAAATCCCCTATTTCCAGTTTGCTGCTTTGAACTCATGTTTTAATGTTTTGGATCATGCTGGCTCTGCCACAGATTTTAGAGCATATCTGCTCGTTTCTAGGCAGATCTCGCCTTATATCTGAATTCGATTTGTCCCACTTTTTCTACCATATTTTTCATATCAGTTTAAGGTATCAAATTTGAGAGATCTTTATTGGAAGATCTGTCCGATTTTCATCATAAACAATGGATCAATCTCAATCAATCCCACAAAATATGGGATTTTCTTATGTGGGTGTATTTGAATAACACTAAATCATTCAAAATCACCCACATAAAAAACTCCCTATTTTGTGGGATTGATTGAGATTGATCCATATTATATAGTATTAAGATATTCCCATATTATGTGGGATTGAGATGGATATGGATAAGTTTCATAAAGGAAATATAAATCCAGAAAGGATTAGGGCTTTTGGATATATCGCTTTGGTTTGAGATATATGTAATATGAAGTTTCCTATTTAGTATGGATTCCTAATCTTATATATATATGATGAAAGTGCAGAGCATTGGTGTGCCTTATTTGGGTCACGATAGCCGAATGGTGGTTCCTCTAGAGAGAGAGAGAGGGAGATAGAATCTCATGTAAATAAGATATTTCCTCTTAGAGAATCGAGCGTCATATAAAGAAAAATATTGATGGTGCCTTCTGAAGACTTTATTTGGACAGAAACATTAGGATGATACCTCTTTTAAACTCCCATAGATTGAAAGGTGATGATACCTCTTTTCAACTCCCGAAGATTGAAAGGCTAGTTTCTTGTAGATAAGTGGTTCCTTATAGTGTTCTGAAACCACTTATAGTGCTCTGCTACCACTTGTTGTGCGCGGAAGCTCTAAATCCGAAAGGTTAATATTTGACAAATAAAATATGAGAAATAAAGCATGAAACACATACAAAAAGAATACAAAGATTTATGTGGTTCACCCTAAAAGGGCTACATCCACGGGTACAACAAATAGAAATCCACTATACCAATGAAAGTTACATCGAAGATTTTGGAACAAACATGGACAAAAAGACCTAAGTCGAACGAACCCTTTTCAACCACTCTGCCTTCCTTCTCTTTATTTCTGGCAATATCGACAACACCAAACAAGATATGCGAGAACAACGAGAAACCGTTTTTTTCTCTAACTAAAAAGAAAACCATCCAGAATCTCCATAGGAATCACTTCTCTACAAGAAACATACTTCTTAATTTTCGGGTATCCAAAAGAGGTATTATTACAATGTTTCTCTTCATAGGAAGATCTCTTCTCTCTAAGAGGAAATTGCATATTATGCACAGGAAGCTCTAGCTCCCTCTCATCTAGATGAACCACCATTCTTATATGGTAGCCCAAATTGGGCACACAAATTCTCTGTACTTTCATCCCATATATATTAAATTAGGAGTCCATACTTTTATATATATAT
>NW_006497557.1:1205913-1221161 GCF_000471905.2 Amborella trichopoda | reverse complement strand
GAGAGAGAGAGAGAAAATACCTAAAAAAAAATTAAGAGAAAAGCTATCTCAAAACTTTTTAGAGAAATAAATTATCTCAAATTTTAACTTTTAGAGAGAGAAAGTATGTTTAAATTAGAGAGAGTATATCAAATTTTCAAGAGAGAAAGTACCTAAATTTTTTTAGAGAGAAACTGTCTTAAAAATTGTAAAGAGATAAACAATATCAGATTTTTAGTTTTAGAGAGAAACTATATTAAATTTTAGAGAGATAAAATAATGAAAATTTTTAGAGAGAGAAACTATCTCAAATTTTTAAATAAAGAGACTATCTCAAATTTAAAGTTTTAGATACGAGTGAGCATCTTAAAATTTTAGAGAGCATACCACATGTGCTTAGCAAGACCACTACTAACATTTACGTAGAGGTGTATACAATGATCCAGATTCCCTATTACACCATGCGAGATATAGTTGGTCTATAGTGTTCTCTCCCACGGTCATGTATGACTCGGCAGGGTTTGGACCAATGCAAGAAAAGCAGTCATAGGGGAACACCACTGCATCACACACCAATTGGTACCTAAATGTATAAGTATACTCTAATTAGATGCTCATCAGCTTATTAGTGACTTGAGGTTTTTTTATTGGGTGTTCTTTTAAAAATGTTTTCGAAAACTATTATAATGTAATATAATATTTTCTCAATTGAATTTCTTGGCTTGTATAAGAAAGATGTTTTTATTAGATAAAGTTAGTGGGACTACATGAAGGAGTTGAGTAGTCTATTGAGTATAGATTAGCTCACGAGTGATTAATAAATATACTCAATCTGGTGTGGCCAAGTGAGTAGCTGGAGCATTTTTGAATGAGAGCAGACGTGTTCTGCATTAGTTTGATGGAGATTTAAGGTGGTTCTTTTCGCAAAAATGCAATACTCTTTAAGGTCTCTTGTGTTCCACAGTCTTGATGACGTATAAGAGAGCTATTGTCTTGTAATGTGTAACCAGATGATGGTTACGGGATTTCTCATCTTTTAGTTCACCTACTGTGGGAAAAGTGGGGGATGTTGGATTTAGAGTCCACATCTTGTAGGTGCTAGAACGTCTATGATATTTTCAAAAATTTTAGTGGCTAATACAAAAGAGGATTATACAAAATTACTATATTAATTCGTAGTAAAGAAAAAAGATACAAGAATCCGATGAGATTTCTAATTGGAATAAGCATCATTTAGGGAAATATTATCTAAAAGAGGTAAGATAACCCCTTTTTGGATAAAATTCCTTCGTAGGATATTTTCTACTTTAAAAGTTAATAAAAATAAGGAAATGAGTAAAGATTTGATGGGATGCACATACCTCTTAAAACCGGTTTCCTCTCTACAATTAAAAAAAAAGAAACTCCCATTTCTCTCCCCTAGTTTTCTCTCTTTTGAAGCCCTAAAATGAAAAACTCGTACGTGAGCTAAAAACTCTTTGGCCTTTCCTTGAATGCTTGAGATTTACATTATGTATACATTATTGGTTCTAGTAATCGATCATAGGATGCGAGCATCAAACTCTCGAATTGGAAAAGATGTGAGCAAAAAAAACAGGAAAAATACATCAATTGTATGGGAAGGATCGAACCTGAAAAAAGATATGTGATTTCCATCTTATTTATTTGATTAGTGTTTCTACTCCTTTTGGGATTCTATCTAGTGTCCAACACTATCCGAACACTATCTGACCATGGTGATGATCTCCATGAACGTGGACCTTCCATGATCACGAGGATTATGTTATACTCCCTTTCATCGAAACGACACCCATCTTTAATTCCCATCAACAACAAATAGATGCCACTGGACAAGGCCTTGTCCACGTTGCTCTCTTGCCAAGAATTGCAATAGAGTGGAAATAGGCTAGGTGGCCATCCCGGCCTAGCCCAGTCGGTTAGTTCCTGTTAGCCAGGCCCTAAAAATTACAGCATGGACCACATTTACGAGGCCCAGGCCAGGTAACCTAGGGTAGGGCTGACCCGGCCTGATTGAGCTTGGCTTGGTCTTTTTTTTCTTTGTATTTTTGTTTTTGCATTTTTTAAATTTTATTTAGCCCGGCCCATTGTTTGGCCCTAATAGGAACAGAACTGAGTTTGGGCTGGGTCTCTTTAACTTGCTTAAGGCCGAAAGTTGGGCCTGGGCTACCCCTATGGGGATTAGGACTCAGCCAGGGTTGACCTGACCCTGGTCCAGCCTGTTGCCAGCACTGATTGCTCCACAAATAAATGCTAAAGTGTTTTAAAAAATACCGATTCAGAGTTACTCGTTCTTGATTGGGTATTGATCGAAAGGGTCCAATTTGCACTATATATCTAGAGCCAACCATTTACTGCTAAGATCTGGCTGGTTGCTGGTATGAACCACCTTATTTTATGGGGGTATTCTTGGTCTCATATCTATATATATATATATATATTATTATTATTATTTTTTTTTGGTATGGCATCTACACACCTTTTAATAATACAGATTGAACCGGCATCATCGGCTAAAAAATTGTTTCAATAGTAGTTTAAATTTTGGTTTTAAGCTTTAATTTTATAAGTTGAATCGAATAACAAATAAAAAAATCTTTTAAATGAAAATATTGATAAAA
The DNA here is from genome assembly GCF_000471905.2 of Amborella trichopoda. Next base: position 1,218,543 of record NW_006497557.1, on the reverse strand, counting down.
ACATAAGGGTGTTTTGATCATTTTTTATTCAAAATGCTTTTTTAATTATGTTAATATTATTATATTTATAAATGTAAACCTACACTCTAAACTTTAGATAAATACCTTTTTAGGAAATAAAAAATCAAATGTAATATTATTTTTTTGGCTCTTATAGGTAGCTTGTCAAATGTCAATGATTTATAAGGCTACCCATCGACAGGATACTTTAAAATGTTTGTATAGAGCCGACGCTCTAAACAATCAAATTAGAATGGCAATGCTTAAAAATTTCACCAAAGAAGTTTTTTTTATGTAAAAATGTCCTCAATTTGGTGAAAAAAAAATGAATTTTATAGTGCATTTTTGAACCGTCAATTTTCAAGATCTTCAAGTTTTTGTTGATGTTTTAAATTTAAAATTTTATAATTAGAGATGAAAATATATTTCAAAGCCATCACAAAGATTTCCAGTATCGAAACCAAATTTCCCCGACACCATTTGAAAGTGTGCTTTATTTTGATTGTTTACATCCTCAGCTCTATACAAACCCCAGCCTTTCCTGTACCATTTCCTTCGTGAACCCTCCTATCATGTATTGTCTCTTAACTTTGAACACCACCTATGTTTCTCTCTCTCAACAAATTAACTTTGAACACCACCTATGTTTCTCTCTCTCAACAAATTCTCCATGTGCAACATAATCTCTCTCTCTAAAATAAAGATAAATAGACATGGCGGGTAGCCACTTGCATTGGCAAGCGGCCAAGAGGTCGAACGCGTGGTGTTGCTGCCTTTCCCAGCCCAAGGGCACCTCATCCCCTTCGTGGCTCTAGCTCACATGCTCGCCCACCGCACGTCCTACGCCATCATCCTGGTGGGCAACCCTCGCAACTCCCAAAAGATGGGATCCATGCTGTCCACAACCACCATCACGGTGGCCGAGCTCCCCTTTTCCAGCACTGACCATGGGCTGCCGGCTAGTGCGGAGAGCACCGATGTCATGCCCTCTGACCTCCTTCTCCCCTCCTGCAAGGCAGTCGAAGCACCACAACCTGCCCTCAAGCGCCTCCTATCTGAGAGTCCCCGATCTCTTTGCCTGATTGTTGATGCCGTCTGCGGCTGGACTGTGAGTGTTGCTGAAGAGCTCGACATCTTCCATGCTTCCTTCTCGACCTGCAGGGCATTCGGGACATCATTATGGGAGTTTGAATAATTAAAAACTTAAATCCAAAATAACAATACATAAAAACTATAAGAAGAGAGAGAGAGAGTGTACTTATCTTCTAAATCTCATTTAGAATTACTTCGACAAAAAGCTTACACCAGATAAGAAAGGTTGATGCCTTCACTTCCATAATTTTTTTCTCTCTACATACTCTTTTTCAATCTCTTATGCTTCTCACTTTTCTTACACTCAATACTCACTCACTTGGGCGATTCAACAAGGGAATCAGTCACCTCGTGTTGATTCTAGCTCAAAACAGGAACAAAAAACCACATATATTTAGAAAAGGAATCGGTCACCTCGTGTTGATTGTAGCTCAAAACAGGAACAGAAAACCACATATGTTTAGAAAGGAATTGGGTGTGTAGGGCAATTTTGCCGTCACGAAACGTATTATGACGTCAAAGAATGTTATGATGTAGCTGTGTTGGAGGGTTCTTTTGTAATTTTCTTTAAAAAAAAGGGTAATCGTGGCATGGTACAACTATGACTACGTTTGTCTCCGTTAGCCTCATGCATTTCAAGCACGCGATGAAGCATCGTACCGAGGAGGTTTTATTGACGTAAAACTTCTCTTAATTTTTCGATTGGCGATTTGAGCATGGTACTTTGGCTTGAAAAGGTAATACGATATAGCCCTTTATTATAAATGGTAAGTCAACAAGTGGAGTTGTGGTATAGTCGGTTATCATGTCCACCTTGCACACAAAAGGTTATCGCTAATAATATATTAAGAAAAGAAAAAATTTTGAATATTAAAAAAATTTTATTTTATGAGATATTTTAAGAGAGAAAAATAACACTAGCTTATACCACTTAATAATTTATTGTTAAGTTGCTTTATCAATTACCTCACATTGCAAGTATGAATTTATTTATATTTTTTTAATTTTATTAAAATATTATTGTAAATTTATATTTATATTTCTATCCACATGAATTATTATATATTAGATTTATTTATTTGTGAGGGCCATACCCTTGTTTTTTGAATTACATTTATTATAATATTTTAATTAATAATTATACTAATTACAATGATAACTAAATCTTATATTTTACTTATTAATTTATTTATTTTAATTATACAGACAACCATATAGAAAAACAACTTCTCATTAATCACCTATTTTTACAAAATAAAGAAAATAAGTAATGCACCACTCCTAAATTCTTTTAGAAATTAAAAATAACACTATTTTTATATATTTATAGTGACTTTTTAAATATTCTTTGGGACAACAATTGCCGATTCTGCCCGATTCCCGATCCGAAACACCGATTCACCGATCTGGATGGGTTTCTAAGGTGCCCGATCAGGGGTACCCATCTGTTTTTTAAATCACTGTTCCAAAGTATGCTCAACCCCTAAGCCTTAGATGCAAGAATTCCTAGGTGGGCAACTGAAAAATGGTGGCAATCAATGTGCCGATGGATCTAATGGGACACCCATCCTCTGAGCATTAATTCTAAGTTTTAAGTCATTCAATCATTTATCCATTGGTGTCTACATTTGCCGCACATCTGTCCTTCAAAGGGAAGGATGCGTTAGAGGGGCAATTATAGACACCCAATTTGGAATTGACATTTTCTCTTAAGTCTAAATCTCAAGGCATAGAAATAACTCTCAAAGACATAGAGAAAAGCATTAAACAAGATATTTAATCCCTAGGTACCACATTAGCACAATACACTATAGGACACATTAAACCATAATCCATATCAAATCATAGTCTAGCAAGAATATACCTAGAGATCCCAAATATCCCATCTTAGGAAGCCTAGGACCAAAAAATGAAGGTTTAAGGGAAAAAAAAGAAACTGAATACTGAGGAAATTGCCAAACCCCGTCAATTTGATAAAAAATTACATGAGATTATCCTCAAAATTAGAATCCCAGAAAAAACTATATCAGCCAGAGTCGGTTAGCTAATTCTACCACCTTAAATTGTACACGGGGAAGTGCGGTGTGACAAGTTCTCAGTCTCTAATTGGCTCTGACAACTGCCTTTTAATTTCTGAAGTCCATTTTTGTTTACAAAAGTTTCATTTTCGACCATCAAAGGGGTTAGTCAGTCGGCACTTTCAAAATAAACCCTAATTTTCTTGCCTAACTCAACCCTAATCCTTAAAAACCCTTTTAGTTAAATTCTTAGGAGCCTTCAAACCCTTAAACCCTTCCAATAGCCATGATCAATCATTTCTTAGGAGAAATCATCCATCTTTTTATTACCTTATGCATTAAACCCTAGATTTCTAAAGCCTTCTCACTTCTATTCTTTTAAGATTCAAAGTCAGTTATTTTACTTCAAAATGAGTTTATTCAATCAATTAGGCTCTGGTCACGACCCTTAGTCTAGGTGTAGGGTGATAGGCATTGGCCGATGCAAAGTTTTTCATTTCGCTTTATTTTCATTTTTAGCTTTCTTTATTTCTTGTACCTTTGCTTATCATATGTTTCCCTTCAACTTGGATGTGATTACAAGCCAGCGCTGTCAAAGGTTCGAAGAGGCTTTGATCTCTTAAGTGAGATCTGATCACTTTTGGAGGGGAAATCGATAGGTTGCCCATATATTTTCAGTTAATTCATGAAGAGTGAATTTGCATAAGATCTTGTATTAGGTCAGGCCTGAATTTAGTTGTATACAGATCTACACCATTTTTTAAGTTTTAAAATTTATAACTAGGGCTAAAAATCGATCGTTGAGCCGTTTTAAGATTTCCAACATGCAAACTACATCTTCGAATAAAACTATGGACGTGCGCCTTACTTCTATGGCTTGTTTGATAACTAGAAGCAAGTTCATGAATTGTAAATTGGAAGTTCTTCCTTGTTAGGAAGATAGAAGTTACTGTAAGAAGTTCATGGTTTCTATATTTGATAACTTCTTGGGAAGTTAAAAAAGTTCCTGGTTTCTATATTTGATAACTTCTTGTGAAGTTAAAAAAAGTTCGTGTTTAATAACCTCCTGAGAAGTTAAAGAAGTTACTGGTATTTGTGTTTGATAACCTCCTTGGAAGTTAATGTTTAAATTCTACTTTCTCAATTATATTTCTCTCAATACTGGATTCTTCAACCATTTTTTGAACTCAAATTCCACAACAAACTCACCAAATTTCGTGTTGATTTCTTTGAGAAATGTTGTTATTTGCAAAAATTTCCAATCAATCTATATAACAAGTTGGTTTTTTTCTTTGTTCGTTGATTCTACAACTACAGTCTCAATGGTCGAATAAAACCCCATGGATGCTAAATAAGTATGAAAAGTTTTCTCATATTCATAGATGAAGAACACATAATCAAAGCTTAATAACAAAGATCAAAGCTCAAGAAAGAAATCATGCGGAAAGAGAGAGAAATATGCAGAAAATTATCATCTTGAAAACCTTGAAATATCAAACAAGAAAACCCAATTTTGAAATATGAAAACAGGGAAAACCCAATTCTTACAAGTTTCCAAAATTTTCAAATAAAAATAATAATATTCAATAAAATTGTAGAAGATAAAGGTTCTTCAAAAGGAAAATACTCACTAACAAGTACCAACAAAACCACCTATATACAGGATGAATTGATGAAGGGGAAAGAAAAATAAAACCTAAATCTAACAAAATTCAAAAAAATATTAAAGAGGCATGGAAAAGCATTATTAAAAACCTGTACTCAAACCAAACCCTGTATTCCAATCAAACCATTGTTTACGTGAACAAGAATTGCCCTTCACTCAACTAACAACTATAATCAATAAAACAAGAGGAAAATATTCAACACCAAACACAAACACAAGGGCAGGAATCATAAAAAAATCCCCTAAAAAACTCAAACACAAGGGCAGGAATCACCCATAAAGTACGCATATGAAAGTACATGTATCACATAGGCTTTAAGTGCCCCAATCCACAAAGAAATTTAAACACCACGATAAATCATTATCTTTTAAAATCCTCTTCAACAAAAAACAATCCAAAAAAGGTTGTACATATTTTCAGCATGAATCAACATATATCCCATACTCTACAATCCAAATTCAGATGCAGTAACATAAAACCCTAATTCTCATAAACACACAAAAGAAAATCAATGAAAGGTACATATATATTCATTAATGCTTTCAGATTCGCTTCGGAGTCTGTTTCGGTTTGACATGAAAAATGAAGCAATTCGATGATTCGGTTGATTTAGGAGAAGACTTCGGGTTTTTTAAAAAAAAAATAAAAAATAGAAATATATTTTTATAAGTTAAAAAAAGAAAAAATAAAAAATTTGTTACTACTTATATGCTAATACTATTACCAATGATAAATCTTAATTACAAAGAGCAAGTTATAGCGTTTCTATTCATCATTTTACATTCCAAATAAATATTAAATGATAACAAATATGTGAATATCCATCATTTTCTGGTTTAATCCAAATAAAAAATTACAAATTCAAAGGTAAAAAATATATGTCAACGAATCTGTAACCATAGAGATCATAAAAACATTCATGCATATACATAATATATAAAAAAAAGAAGAAGAAAGAAAGATACAAATAATAAAGTTCATGAGGTCCATAATTCCATATCTAGTCCAAATGTACATTGCCAAAATCTAACCCAAAAAGAGCATTTTAATCCAACCAAAAAAAGAGCACTTTAATCCAACCAAAAATAGAGGATAGAGAAATTATTGAATCCTAATTTTAATTTGATCAATTTCATCCTAGAGATCGAATCCATTTTATTCTTTCAATTTTCAAATAAATAGTCAAAACAAAAATTCATAAAACATCACAAAGAAAAAGTATAAAAAAAAAATCATAATACCATGAAAATAACACACTGAATTAATAAATAATCAACAATCAAAGAGATTGATTCATAAAAATATCAGTGCAGATGCTTGTCCTTATTCGGAGTTATAAGGTTGCTATATGAAAACCCCCAAATGCCCTTATTCAGTGTTATAGGGTTGTTATATGAAATCCCCCAAATTTAGGCCAGAGCTACAAGACATAAAAATATCAGTGCAGATGCTTGTCCTTATTCGGAGTTATAAGGTTGCTATATGAAAACCCCCAAATGCCCTTATTCAGTGTTATAGGGTTGTTATTTGAAATCCCCCAAATTTAGGCCAGAGCTACAAGACATAGGAAGAGAGAGAGGGCATCATGCTTGGGGCCATAGTGTGTGTGTGTGAGAGACAGAGATAGAGAGAGAGAGTACTTGAAATTTTGGAAGAGAGACCTTGAATCTTGATCTTGCAGGTGGAGGGTGGAGCACCAGAGTCCAGATGAGAAAGAAAGAGCCAAGGTAAAAAGTAAAAACCCTCGAGAGAGCCAACGTAAAAACTAAAAACCCTCGTTTCAGCTTTTAAGTTTGGGTCTTCACGCTTGTTCAGTGAATTCCGACGAAATGGAGAAGTTCTACAGTAATGGATAAGTTCCCATTTTAACCTACTCACATTTATCAAACACGGAACATCTACAGAAACAAGTGACTGGCAAGTTTTTGGAAGGAGATTTTTTAATAACTTTTGGAAGGAGATTTTTTAAATGTTATTAAATGAACAAAGGGTTTTTTGGGAACTGCAGTCTTTATAGTTACAAGTGAAGAATATTGCAACCGCAGCGACAATTTTTTTTTTTTTTTTTTACCAAAGGTCAAGCGTTTTACTGAAAGAATAGAAAGAAATTATATCATCAGAAATAGAAAATGAAGCAAAAGAAACACCATCTTTAGTTAATGCATCAACAATACTATTAATCTCGCGATAGGCCTGGGAGAAAGAAACAGATAAAGATGCGGAAGCATCCATAATTTATAACCATAAAAAATGATGTTCTCAAGGTACCTTTTGCTCCAGAGTGATGGTTTCGTGAAGCTAATTATATTGCTGATTTGTTAGTAAATGGTGGGGCGTCTATCCCTTCTTTTATTGTTCTATCCCTTCTTTTATTGTTTGTGACGGTGTAATGTTCTTTTGGTAGCTATCAATAAAAAATAGTTGCCTTTGTGAAAAAAAAAATGCTTTCCAACTAGCAAGAATCATGACCAACGTTTTAGAAACTGTCACGGTCAACCGAATTAGCCACTTGTTAGGCTAAGCCGCTCAGGTCTGCTTAGTTATTTTGAGCCCCTGGCACCAGAAGTCAAGGGAAATTTATCTAAATACTTTACAATCCCCCCACCCCCCTCCCAAAATAAAAAATAAAAAAAATTCATTTTAGATGATTTTAATTTCGATTTTTTTTAATAGATTCATCCTCAAGGCCAAGATGATCGTAAATATGAAAAGAAAATAAGCTTTTAAAATTAAAAATATTATTTTTAAGATTATTTTTATGTACCCGTCCATATCTTATTTTTTGACAATACATTTTTAGATAACGGATGGACGTTTGTAAGTTCATGAAACAATTTTCCTTGGCAATAATAGACTTACGATGTCAATTTGTTCTCCCTCAGGTTCACTTTGAAAGACTTGAGCTGAGAAAAAATGCAATCAGGAGTCCTCATTTTCACACCCTCCGGCTGATGTTAGTTGTATCATATCATTATATACAGAAAGCTTTATTGTTTTATTTTTCTCACCCCTTCTACTATCGGTAATGTAATGCCCTCTCTCTCATGATCAGCATCCGAAGGCTTAAAGTAAGGCTCGCATGTACTCATTGTTCAATTCACACTTTTCTCTCTCCATATATAAAATCTCTTCTTTATTTGCGTGTCAAATTTAAATCGTTCGATGAAGCATTCTGTTTTCTTGGGATTTTGTTGGTTTCACCTATAGTTGGAGGAACTGTTCAGATTTCATTTTGCTCTTCCTTTTATCATTTATATAATCATAAGTAAATAGACAGGTAACAAATTTCAGAGGAGATTTGAAACAGCGAATTTCAAGTTTAAAGAGAGAATTTTTGTAAGACCCAAATATTTTTAATTACTGAAGAGAAAGTGTTTTTCTTTTTTTATTTATATAATAACTTGTTTGAAAAAGGAAATTTGCTTATTCATGCCTCACCTTTGGTGGCAGTGATGCTCATACACTCAGCTTGCATAATGGTTTAATTAGATATGTGTTTTATCTGTCATTTGATATTTTCATTTCTCGATATTATAGGGTTCTTTGCCAAATGTGATCTGACATTGCATCAAACGAGACTGACCTGCAATTTGCAGCTACTGTTTTTGTAATTATGTTTGTAAAAGGACAGAATTGTAGGTTTTAGTGCAACAATCTCTGTTTGTTTGGCCTATTTGTTGAATCTCTAATCAGCTTAGTGGCTAATCTCATTATTGTTGTCAGTTTTTTACCCTTTACTTGCAATCGTATATGGGTTTTAAGTCAAATGCCTATGCTGTTAATGAAAAATGGGGGTTTAGGAGAAGAGGAAAAAGCAAGATGCATTGCGGTGGAATCTGGGGCATGATGCATTGGAAAGGCCATCATGTGATGCTAGGTCTCGAAATCAATGGGATAATGAGTGGGAGCCAAAATAAGAAAGAGCGCTATTAGGAGATGAATATAACTTGTGGAACTGGTGTTTTAATATGTTTTGGTTGTGATAGGGTCTCTCACTTCGAAGCCATCAAATTAAGATGCTAGATTCTGCAGGTTGAGAGGAGATAGAGAGAATTAGGGAAAGAAGATGGAGATACTTTGTTTATGGTGGCCGGTCTTCCCATTTCATATTTGCTAAGTAGAAGGGATTTTATCCATGTCATTACTTGATTACTGTGAATGAATTCCTATTTACTTGAAAAGTGAGCGCTGAAGTATCCATGATGAACATACCAAAGTTGTGTTCCACAAATGGAGGAAACCCTTATTGAACAATACACTGAAAGATGACTATATAGATCAATCTTTCGAGACTCGACCGAGGTCACTTGGACTCGAGTTTGTTGTAGGCCCATTTTTATAGGCCATATAAAGTAATGTGTCATTTCCATCTCAAACACATATGAAAGGCGCACTGGATAGGTGCACACTCATGTCCATGATGGCGGGTGTTCGAACCCCACCAACAAACCTTCCTTTTCTTTATTAAAACCCAGGAGAGTCTTTTTGTTTTTTTGTTTTTTCCTTTTTTCTGAAATAGGAGTTAAAAAAAACTGCCAGGTGTAGATTGAACCCAAGACCTCTCAAACAGAGGCATTCCAGGCAGAAATGTAAACAATATGCCATTTGATGGTCGCTACAACCACATGAAACATTATATTATTTTTTCCTTTTTTTCTTTCTTTTTTTTAAGCTGGGGCTGGATTCAGTCGAATTACTCAGACTCGTCCGAGTAACTCGGCTCGGCCAAGTAGATTTTCTAAACCATGATATGGATATTAAAATCTGACACCACCAATACTCGATGTGGAGGATAGAGATCGAACAAGGAGAAATCGGTTATTAACCACCAGTGTCAATCTCAAGTCATGGCTTCATAAATAAGTCAGCTGATTGACTAATAGTGAAGTATGTATGAGGTAATGAGATGACACAAACAAGAAACTCGTTTTGAATGAGATGGCAATCAACTTCAGTACGCTTCCTTTGGTCATGAAAAGACCAGACTGGATTTTATTGGAGGCACTTAGAATGAGGTTGCTATTGTCACACTTACGTGATAAAATGAGAGGGAGTAGATTTAGGTGGGTTGGCCATGTGTGGTGCCGACCAAGTACAACATCTGTTAGGTGGTGTGAGTTAGTTCAAGTGGAAGGATTGATAAGGGCAAGGGGTAAGCCCAAAAAGACATGGCTGAAAGTTGTCCAAAAAGATATAGGGACTTATGGCCTCACTAAGGATATGGCCCTTAATAGAGTATAATGGAGAGCTAGGATTCATGTAGCCGACCCCAGATAATTGGAAAAAAGCTAAAATGATGATGATTGTCACACGGTGAAGGTGTAGATGCTTAAAGTTAAAGATCGAAATTCATATGCAGCGCATAAACCACGTACTCAATATGTTTGACATGGCCTCTATAAAAAATCATCATCGTCTAAGCTCTATCATTCGGGCCGACACCTTCAAAACAATGAATGGATTGCAGTAGGGAAAAACTTCATCTCCAATCTTCTTATCTTTATTATGTAGATCCTTGACATCCACATATCTCTTGGCCAACTAAAGTTTTGTCTTGTTCACTATGGAAGATGATGGATGCTAGATTCCAGTCTAAGGAGAGATAAAATGTCTCTTTCGAACAAATTCTTTCCTGTGTGGAGGAAAGAATCACACATTGGAAAACATACTTGCAAAACATTATAAGTTAATTAAAGAAAAAATTATATTATTTCTGCTTGTGACCCATGCAAGAGGGATTTATATTTTTTATGGTTTCATTTGAAGGTAAGTCCAGATGCAACTATTGATTAAGCTGTTATTGGCCCAGTTCAAGCAGACATATTCTGCATAGAACTTTGAAATATTTCAGGAGATTACTGCTTTAGTATCAATTGGATGGCATAATATCCAGTGCGCCCAAGCTTAAGAAGGCAATGCTCATATTGAGAAGAGATATCTTCTTCTCTATGTCTTGATTTATACCTGTTGTAGGTTATATGGGTGAATTTTCATGTTCTTTTTTTCCTAGAATTTAATTGGGTTCAGTTTTCACTGGATCACTTATTGTACTGTTTACTTGTATGTTATTTATGATGGGCAATCCCCATATTTTATTGATTTCTTGAGTATGGGAGTTTATGTGTGTAAATCTAATCCAGATTATCAGTTTATAGGTTTATCAAGGCCTAGCCATGGTTTATGTACTAGCTGCTTACATCACTGGATCAATGTCTTAGGTTTTGTACCATCAAATTGTCTTAGCAGAATCTCTTGCTTATAGCTCTACTAACTTTGGCATGATAAGGATTTTATGTTCTTTGAGATAAGATTGCTGCAATTGTTGTGCTTTTATGGAGTAATCCTGGAGTGACCTTCTTTGGGAATCTTGGCATTGTTTTTTTCAAATGCGTAGTGTCGAATGGATGCTCTGGATTCTTTATATCTGGTTCTTCATGTTAAGGTGATTCACAGATATATTCACTTTGAAGTAGCAAGCTCTGTTGCTTGAATCGTCTGAAACCATAGATCAAGTTAAATTTGAAGAAAATAGCCAGACTAGCTCTGTATTTTATTGTGATATGAGCTAAATAATTGTTTATTTATTTATTTTCTTGATAAGAGTCTTCATTCCATGATTTTATAGCAGCTTTAGTTTTGAGTTCTTTCCTACACTACGAAATGTTGAACTAGGTTTGAGAAACTCATGAAAAGTTATATCCATCTTACAAATTTAAGGTATCCAGCTTATATAATTTAGATTTTATATTTTTTCTATTATTATTTGCAAACCACTTGTGATATGTACTTTGCAGTATATTTTTTGATGCCCCTGATAGTTTGAAAATTCTAGTTTCGACTTTTGGACATTTTTTAACTTGATTCTAGTATCTACAAGTTGATATGAGCGACAATATTTGTCTTTTTGTGATATGTACTTTATGCAGTATATTTTTTGATGCCCCTGATAGTTTGAAAATTCTAGTTTCATCTTTTAGACCTTTTTTAAGTTGATTCTAGCATCTACGTGTTGATATGAGCAACAATATTTGTCTTTTATGAAGTATAATATTCCAGACTTCAACTCATGGAGCTTTAATGGAACGCATAGATCTTTAAAATATCCTTTTTGGGGTTAGTATCCATTGACCCACTTAGTTTCCTTAATATGGATTGTATTTTGATATTAGGGGTGGCCCGACTCAGCCCTGTCATCCAGGCCCTGAGCAGCCTGCCCTAGGCCACTAACATTTGCCTGAGGGCCAGACCCGGGCCTGAAAATTGGGCCTGGTGTCCGGTTTGGGCCAGGCCTTGGCCAGTCTTCCCTAAGTTTTTTTGTTTTTCCTTATGAATTTAGCAAAAAATAAATTGTCTACTACCTTAGCCTTGTCTGTCCCGGCCAGACCTCATTAACAGACCCAGACTGAGCCACCTTGCTCAAGTATACAGCAGGTCTTGAGCTGGGGTTCCTGTGGCCCAGTCCAGGCAGGTCTGGACAAGACAAGTCTCTGGCCAGCTCTGGACTGGCTCAAGCCCAGCCCATTGCTCCCTTATTTGTACCCTTTCAACTATGTCGAAAAGTAGTTGGAGTTGGTATCCATTGATTCAAATTGCTTAACCACTCTCTTATAAATGTGGACTGCAGTAATACATTGATATTCCATTCATATCGAAACTACTAATTTCCAAGAGATTTACGGTTAATTCATGACATTAGCTCCTGTTTGTTAATATTTTCAAATCCTACTTCTCTTTCTAAGCACTTTAAAAGTTACAAAAGTTAAACCTTTCATGAAGTTAATACACTGTAACTTACTTTTTTTCCAGGTGTGCAGTAGTTATTGTTGTTGGTGGGTGGACTCTCTCTCTCTCTC
>NW_006497557.1:1136737-1200119 GCF_000471905.2 Amborella trichopoda | reverse complement strand
GAGAGAGAGAAAGAGAGAGAGAGGTTAGAGAGAGGCTTATAAGGCCCAGCAGTACCTTCCAACTTTTGTTTCCTCCTTTTTCTGTCTTGACTGCTGCAGCCCAGCGAAGGAGACCCTTCATTCTAGATATTGTTCTTCTCTTGTCTCCCTTATGTTGGTCGCTGTTCTTTGAATCACCATGATAGCGTGTTTCTGTTGATTCTGAAACAGTACCATCACATATTGGCAAGACTTTACTGCCCACATAAATAGGTTCTGCTTTGTGATTAGCATTGATGGTTATGATTTCTTCTTTTAAAGGATGCAGGCAATGAGGCATGGTGTAGCAACTTTTGAGATGCTTGAAGCTTAAGCTGCTATAGAAGCAAGTGGGACAATCTCTTCTTGAGAGGAAAATTGCAGGGTAATCCTTGCATTCCTCACCTCTCTTTTCACACCCCGACTTGTCTGGTGATGGCTCACCCTGGTCTGATAACACTAAATCCTCTACTTCTGTTTCTTTGTCTGAGAAAATTGAACTGCTGGTTAGACTTAGAAAATCATATACGAGTTTATTAAGTAACTCTAAGTAACTCTAATTAGGAATATTGAAACCATGTTACAACAAATTTTGAAACCTTTGTTACCTGTTAGCATCGTCCTGCTACTAGGGATGGTGTTCCTGACGCTCTCGTGGGACATCTTTAGAAGCCATTGGAGGATCTGTCCCGGAGGTATGATTGATCAGTTATTGACCTAAAGAAGCAAAAAATTGAACAGTACTTTTGCAACTTCCATGCAATTATCAGATTTTGATGCTCACCTGCATATTGATACCCGTGGGTGGTTCTGCCTTTCCTTTATATAGAATAGAAACTTGTTATATCATTTGCTCATGACATGTGATTGTCTGCCTGTACTGTCTCCTAGTGCTTGGATAGCTAGATTCCTATCTACGGTCCAACCTTTGACCGATCGATTGAGAGAGTGTGCACAATGTGGGTTGATCTTGTGGAGAAAGAGATAATGGGTGACAGGGTTGAACAGCCAGGCATTGAGTAGAAGTGGGCTGTTTTATGATTCTCTTAGTGGCTTTATATATAAGTTTTGCATGTGAGGGTGGCATGGTTAAGATACTCGGAAAAGTTCTAGCATTTTTACACCATGTGTGGACTGTGAGAGGCCCACATGGATGAGGAACCAGCTGACCTCATCTCCTCTTCAACTCCACATTATTTTAAGCCACCCCATTTTGGGTTATGCACTTTAGCTTTACGAGGTATTGGATACATTAGATCTCCAACCAACCACCGCTGCCAATGGCCTTTGCGTGATGTGTCACTTCCTCCTCCATTCTCATCATTTGGAGTTTTGTGCCCATGTGTTTTATGGCTATTGGATATTTTTTGTTTGGTCCATTGATCTGGGTATTGGAGTCCTCTGAAATCCTCTTTTGTTTACCGATTTGGATATTGGATGCTTTTGATTGATTGTCTCCTTCTAGGGGGGAAATGTTTGTCAATGCCGTATTGTGATATGCATATTCTTAGATATGTGAAGCATGGTCTCCTCTGACCCTTTTGTGGTTCAATGTGTTGCCACATCATGGTATAAAGTTATTTTAGTCCTGTTTTCTCTTATATTAGTGGCTGATTTTTTGTTAATATGGTGTGGACTTCATTGCGTCGTAGGCTTAACTTGTTCATTTGAGGATTCGAGCTCGATCATAGAAAAGCTTCTTTTAGACCTCTGTTATCCAAATATAGGTGTTGGCACTTTTTCATCATGGTACAAGCACACCCAAACGCACACATACGCATTAAACTCTATGAACAGACATTTTATTCAGATAGTTTTTCTTTTTTTCTTCTTGGGTATCTTCTTGCGTGTGTGGAAAATGTCCTATCCTTGGCTTGATTACATGTAATACAGAACCATCTCTCTCTCTCTCTCTCTCTCTCTCTCTCTCTCATATTATCAATTACATATTATCAATTACATTCCTACTGTGGCATTTTTGGCTATAAATTGTCGTGGTATCTTTTTGCTGGAATCATTTTCAATGCCAAAGCCTGTAGTCGACAAGAAAAGCCTGGTTTATGGGAAAACTTCTTATTTTAAGGTCAGCCATATGAAAAGGTGCGTCTGACTTTTTAATAGTTTTTTCCCTTTCTCCCCAGCACAAAGTGTGGGCATTTCCTGCGAGGCTTTTGGACTTTGTCCCCTACTTTGTTTACAGGTAACCACACCAATACCATCAATCTTTTATGGGTTATGGTACACCACTGGAATATCCAATGATGGACTTCGACAACGGTTCGGTTAATCTCCACCATCCATTCAAGGGAACGAATGGTTGATGTTCCCATGATGTATCATAGATCATACACCATTGGTGTTTCATATACTTTAATTTCTAGGTGTTTGTAATTCGTAATTAACAGTAGCTAGAATTTTGGGATATTGAGAATTATGGGTGTTAAGGAAAACAGTTAATATAAGCGTGAGGCTCTAAACAATCAAATTAGAGTACACATAAAAAATTTCACTAGAAGAGGTTGTTGCCCAATTATCCTCAAATTGATCATCTCGACATTACAATGAATGAACATGAGAAAAAAATAGATTTTAAGTTTTAGAAATAGTGAATCTTGTAACGCATTTTTTGACCGTCAATTTTCAAGTTTTTATAGATCTTTTTTATCTATATTATTTTTTAAGCTTGAAATTTTATAATTAGAGATGAAAATATATTTTAAGGGTATCACAAAGATTTCCAATATTGAAACTACATTTCTCGACACCATTTGAAAGTGCATTTTACTTTGATTGTTTAGAGCCTCGGCTCTATATAAACCTCACCCTATTTTAAATAAGATCCACTTACAAAGTCCATTTTATCCATTCAGGATGCCTGGTGAACTACTTGGGGACTCATCTCTTGATGGATTCGATTGCCTCAATGGACGGTCCAGATTTGTCAATCAATGTTTGATCGGAATCTTCTTTTCTAAAGATGCATTTATAGCAAAATGCATTTGCATCAAAATGAAATCTGTCTATGCTCTTGATCAGTCTTCCTTGAGGATGTTTGCATTGATGCACATCTAAAATGGCGAGCATATGCTTCAGGCTTGATTGCTTATATGATCACCGAAATGCCATGCGTCTTGCTAGATGCTAAATTTCAGAGGAATTACATACAGGAAAACATCTCTGGTACTAGGACATGGTCAACATTTTTACAAAATTTATGTGAAGCGCTATATGGTTTTTTTTTAACTTAATTGGCCCTACAGTTCGATGTTTGTAACATTGGACTATTTGAATATTTTTATTTTTATATTTTATTATCCATTAGGGCTGTTTGAAGTTTCACATACCGAACTACTCAAATTTTGTGTTGATCTGATGTTGGAAAAATCAGACCTTCAAATTTTTTTAAAGTTTTGAGTGGTCCAGTATTTGTGATATTGGACCGTAGTTAAGCACAATTTTCTCTCTTTTTTTTTAACTTCTTATGCAGTCCAATGTTGTTGATGTCAAACTTCTTCTTTTGATTAAAGCCTGTCTGATGTTTGAAACATCGAGCAAGCGAAAAAAAAGTGGTCTAAAAACATTGAACATGGTTCTAAACGAAAACAATAAAAATAAAGCATTGGTCCAACCAAAAATAAGGGAACAACACCAACATGGAGCTATCTGATGTTTGGGATATTGAATAACCTAACGTTAGGACAATCAGATGTTAACACCAACATGGGGCTATCTGATGTTTGGGATATTGAATAACCTAACGTTGGGACAATTAGATGTTGCAAACATTGAATTGACCTCCGAATGACCTCTAACTTCTCGGACAACCTTACAGTTGAAGAAAAAATAAAAATAAAACTTTTTCGATATTGTTAACATCGTACCGGAGGCAAAAACTGGAAAACATAAAAAAAAATAAAAAACATGACAATGAGATGTTCGCATCAATTTCATGAAAATTTGGACCATATATTTTCTTGTACGTTAATTTCCCTACATTTAGCCTAATGCATTGCTAACAAAGAGTATGGCAAAACCGCTTTGGTGCTGGCAACCTTGCATGCTATGGGCTGCCATTTGCAGGTTCGTGCCGGCTTGGGCTTGGCCTAGAAAAAGCCCCAAACATTTTCGGCACAGTCGGGGACCTGGCCAAAACAACTTTCTTAAGCCCGGCCTGGCCAATGTCTCGGGT
This sequence comes from Amborella trichopoda, assembly GCF_000471905.2. The sequence goes on along the minus strand of NW_006497557.1, from coordinate 1,195,912 downwards.
TGGGCTTAGGCCCAGATCTGCCAAATCCAATGAGTGTCACATACCTCCCGACCCAACGCTGTAGCAATCGGTATTTCCTCAGTTTGCTAGTGAACCCTGGACATAATGGTATCAAGATAGCCCGACCGCTTTGTGAGGAGCATAAAAAGATGTTGTTTGCCGCATTGAATAGTCAACTACATTACTACAGTCGGTATTCTTCTTTTCGCCTGCCTATTGATGAAGGATCAGCCGTCAAATCCTAGAGGCCAGCCCATTTTGTAGGAATGGCTGCCGGCATTGGCGTAAGGTTGGTTGGCTCCTGTAATCTCCGTCCATAAGTTTGTCTCACCTTCGCCGTTGGGCCGAGAACACCTAGCTCGCCCCTTAGCTTCATCAGACAAAGCCGCACTAAGAGCACCAAGGCTGAGCTCTTCGTTGGTTGGCCCCCCTTCCAAGACAAAGCTTATGACAATGTAAGCTTAGTGCGACCCTTCGTTCGTATGCCTCTGAGCAACGTAAGCAATCGGATAGCAAGTAAGTTGTACGCTACACTAGGCTCTTGTTGAGCTATCAAAAGAGCTACCCATCTTTTGGTGTGGGCCCTTGTTGAAGATACAAATACCTGAAACCCCAATTTAACCGATCACCAAATATTACATACTTAATACTAAATATGTAAAATCGATAATCCAATAATAAGCTCAATGATCTTGTGCAACAATTTAAGAAAACAAATTAGAGATGGAAAACATAGTCATGAGAAAAAATTAGAGAGACAAATCACAACACCAATTTAACGTGGTTCACCCCGTAGGGCTATCAAAAGATAAATTTACATGGGATATAGTATTACCTTAAAATGAAAAAATTTGATGAAAAAAAATCAGTAAGAATACATTCCTTGTGATCACCCAAAAACACGATTTACCCCGCTTTACTTCGGATGACCCAAGAATATGAGCAACACAAGCTCATACAATTTCTCCCAAAAATAGGAAGAGAAAATCATTCTTTACTACATTCCCTTTCTCAACACAGCCCAATGAAGCCCTAGCCCCTTTTCTTGAGAGAGAAAGGAGTTCAAAAACCAGAAGAATTGTGCTTATAAAAAATCCCCTTTATTTTGGCTTTTATACAAGCCACCTAATTGTAGTGACAAAAAAGCTCTCAAACAAGTGGTAAAAGACAAAAACATCCAAAAGAGTGATTTTTCTATCACCATTCAACAATCTCTACCTTGATAGTAAATCACATACTTGCCTTACCAATAATCCCCTTTTTACTTCTTCATGAAGCCTAGAGAAGTTAGGTTCCATTCCAACTGTGCTGTACTGGAACCGTCTTTGTGAGCATATCCGCCACATTTTCCTTGGTTCCAACTTTCAACCAATGAACCAAACCATCTTCAACAACTTGTCGAACATAATGGTATCGAACTAGTATGTGTTTCGTCCTCTTGTGATAAATGAGATTCTTAGCCAAATTAATGACACTCATATTATCACAAAGTACTTCCATGAGCTTAGAATTGATACTCAATTCTCCCATAAGGCCTTAAAGTCAAACCACTTCTTCGCTTGCTTCGGTTGCCGCCATGTATTTCGCCTCGGTGGTGGACAATGCCACTGTTGATTGAAGCTTAGACATCCAACTTACGGGTCCATTTCCAAGATCTTCTTCTATCAAGATCACCGTCATAAAACATAGCCTTGAATGTGCCCCGAGCCTTTGTTGAATGTCATGGCATAATCACTCATACCTCTCAAATAACGAAGTACCCATTTTGCACCTTCCCAATGAGCTTTTCCAGAATTTGCCTTAAAGCTACTCAAGACACCAACCGAATATGCTATGCCGGCCTAGTACACACCATGGTAAACATTAGGCGTCCCACAACACTTGCATATGGTACTGTAGCCATATTCTCTTTTTCATCTACAGTCTTTGGACTTTACTTGGAAGACAACTTGAAATGAGGAGCTAATGGAGCCTTCACTGGCTTTGCCTTGCTCATGCCAAACTATCAAGCATCTTTTCCACAAAGATCTTTTGTAAAAGTGACAAAGTCTCACTTCGTCGATCCCTTTGGATTTCAATTCCAAGTATTTGTTTTGTCAACCCGAGATCTTTCATTTCAAAACTCTTGCTGAAGGATACCTTGAGCTCATCAATCCTAGTCTTATCCTTGCATACTAAAAACATATCATCAACATACAAGACTAAGATTAAATAAGAACCATCATAAAAAAACTTTATATAAACACAATGACCATAATCACTCCTATGGTATCCAAGACCAATCATGAACACATCAAAAGTCTTGTAACATTGTCTTGATCCTTACTTTAGTCCATACATGAATTTCTTCAACTTGCAGATTAACCTTTCTTTTACTTTTTCAAGAAATCTTTCCGGTTGTTGCATGTACACTTATTCTTCATGTTCACCATGTAAAAATGCCGTTTTTACATCCATTTGTTCAAGTTTCATATCATGCAATGCAACAAGCCCAAGCACCAAGCTTATGGAGTCTAACTTGATAAGTGGGGCGAATATTTTAAGAAAGTCGACACCTTCCTTTTGTTCAAACTCATTTGCAACTAGCCTTGCCCTATACATTTCCAAACTTCCATCAATCTCTTTTTTGAATTTGAACACCCACTTACAACCAACCGCTTTTCTACCCTTTGGCAACTCTACCAAATCCCAAGTCTTGTTCTTATGAAGAACCAACACTTCATCTTCCATTGCCTTCTTCCAAGATATGGAATCATCCCCTTCCATAGCTTCTTGATAAGTGATCGGTTATTCATTCATAACAACTAAAGCATATAGTACTTCAGGATCCACATAGTCCCTAAACCACTCAGGTGGACGAATTACCCTTGTAGATCTTCTTGTCATGGATGGTGCAACTTCTTCATGGGAATCACTTGGTTCACCAACTTGCTCTTCTTCATCAATGACTTCTTTATTGATATTTGTGGGTGCTTCTTCCGGCATATGGCCTTCACTAGATGATGGGACATAAGGTTGAAAATCAATTTCTTGGGTGTCATTATGAGATTCTTTCATTTCTTTAATCTCATTTCCCACACCTCTTGATGACTCATCAAAATGCACGTCTCGTCTTGTAATTATCTTTCGAGCACTTTAATCCCATAACCGGTATCCTTTCACACATTTGCTACATCCAACAAAAATACATTTATTTGATTTTAGTTCAAGCTTATTTCTTTGGCAATTAGGAATTAAAATATAGCCATCACAACCAAAAATCTGTAAATCTAAATAATCACAAGGAGTTCCAGACCATACCTCTTGGGGTGTTGTCTCCCCCAAAGCCATCGAAGGTGATCGTCTGATGAGATAACAAGCCATCATCACGGCTTCGGCCCATTGCTCTTATTCCAATTCGGTATTGCTCAACATTCTTCTTGCTCGCCCCATCAATGTACGATTCATCCTTTCCACAACATCATTTTGTTGGGGAGTGTAAACCGTGGTGAAATGTCTCTTGATTCCGTCATCTTTACAAAATTTTGTAAACTCATCGGAATTGTACTCCTTCCCATTGTCCGTGCGAAGTGTTTTGATGTGGTGCCCCGTACTCTTCTCAACTTCGACCTTAAAATGCTTAAAGGCAAAAATGGTATCACTCTTTGATTTAAGAGTGAACACTCATACCTTCATTGAAAAATCATCTATAAAAGAAATAAAACATTTTCACCACTATATGACATTATGGGTGAGGGCCCCCATAAATCTGAGTGAACATAATCAAGTATTCCCTTGCTTGTATAGCTTCTGGCTTTGAAAATTTGTCTATGTTGTTTCTCATAGACACAATGTTCACAAAATTCGGATTCCCCAAATTTTGTGAAGGGAATTAACTTCCTCTTCATCAAAATCTCTATACCCTTTTCACTCAAGTGGCCCAATCTCCTATGCCATAAGCGTAGTGGAAGATCATTACTCTCCACTACCGAATTTGCCGCATCATCAACAACGGAGCTTCCCAATAGCTTATACAAGTTCCCAACTCTAGCACCCTTGATCACAACAAGAGCACCCTTAGATACTTTGAGAACTCTCCCTTGTCTAGTGAATTTATAACCATGGGAATCCAATAAAGAAAGAGAAATTAAACTTTTATTCAAGTCCAGTACATGTCGAACATGCTCAAGTATACGGATACTTCCATCATACATCCTTAATTTTACCGTGTCAATCCCAATCATTCTACTACTTGAATTGTTTCCCATCAACACAGAACCACCATCACATGGTTCATATGAACTAAACCATGATTGGTATGGACATATATGATGTATAGCACCACTATCTAAAATCCAATTTTGATGGAATTCGGGATTGCTACCCACGGCATAAACCTCTTCTTCAATAAAACTGGATGTAGATTCCTCTACTTGATCTACCTCATTTTTTTGACTCATTGGTTTCCCTTGCTTTTTTTAACTTTTATCCTGTACTTTTTGTACAATTTTTCTTCATATGTCATGCTAACCATCCCCAATAAACAAACTTATTTTCTCCGCCTTTAGACTTAGATCGGGCTTTCGACTTAGATCTAAAAGAATTTCGACAGGAGTTACCTCTCTCACTTGAACGACCCCTTGAAAAGTACACTTTCGATTCCAATTCTCCAATAGATGCCTTTTTTCGGAGTCCATGGGTAAGCAAAGTACTAGTCACCGTATTTAAGTCAAGTGAACCTTCTTTAGTGCAACTTAATATTGTCATTAAATTATCATAAGATTCCGATAAAGTACATAACAAACTTACTACCTTGTCCTCATCTTTCATTTTTCACCAACACTATCAAGTTCACAAATAATGTTATTGAAAGTGTTCAAATGATCGAAACTTTTGTCCCCTCTTTCATCCTTAAAGTAAACAATTTTCTCTTTAATAGAATACGATTCGTAAGATATTTATTTTGATAAACACTTTCCAATTTCTCCCACTATATTGAATGAAACATTATTTACTAAGCACAATTGAATTGTAGCCATAGCCTTAAGGTTAATTTCCTCCCAATCCTCATTACTCATAGACTCCGGTTTCTTATTCTTTCCAAGTAATGTTTTTATAACCCTTGTTGGACCAAAAGATCATGAACTTGAATTTTCCATATCTCAAAATCATTTTGTCCATCAAATTTCTCCACCTCAAACTGATTACTCGTCATTTTCCAAAATATATTGCACAAAACCTAATACTCTGATACCACTTGTTGAAGATCCAAATACCTGAAACCCCAATTTAACCAATCAGATAATATCACATACTCAATACCAAATGTGTAAAATCAATAATCTAATAATAAGCTCAAGGATCGTATGCAACAATTTAAGAAAATAAATTAGAGATGAAAAATATAGTCATAAGAGAAAATTAGAGAGACAAACCACAACATCAATTTAACGTGGTTCGCGCCGTAGGGCTACGTCCATGGGCAAGCCGGCAAGTATTTCATTATCAAAAGAAAAATTATAGGGGATACAGTATTACCTCAAAAAGAGAAAAATTGATGAAAAAACATCACCAAGGATACCTTCCTTGTGATCATCCAAAAACACGATTTACCCCGCTTCACTTCGGATGACCCAAGAACATGAGCAACACAAGCTCATACCATTTATCCCAAAAATAGGAAGAGAAAATCCTTCTTCACCTCCTTCTCGTTCTCAACACAACCCAAGGAAGCCCTAGCTCCTTTTCTAGAGAGAGAGAGAGAGAGGAGTTCAAAAACAAGAAGAATTGTGCCTATAAAAAATCCCCTTTATTTTGGCTTTTATACAAGCCACCAAATTGTAGTGACAAAAAAGCCTCCAAACATATGGTAAAAGACAAAAGCATCCAAGATAGTGATTTTTCTATCACCATTCAACAGCCCTACCACCTGAACTTGATCGAGACAACTCAGCTACCCCCCCAAACCCCGAGCCAAACAGCTGAGATATAAGTCTCTTCAAAAGGTGGAAAACGAGAACTTCCAATGTTCCGATCGACGATATCGAACACTTTATATATCTCCCTCTTCTAAATTCTCACGAGCACCAATCCTAATCCTATCTTAAAAGCCACATTCACTTCCTTGACCTTGCTTGCTCACAAAAATGGTTGGTTCAACCAGGAAAAGCATGAGAGTGACGATGCTCTAACCAACCACATTTTTGGAGAGACTTGACACCACTTCTGGTAACAGACCAGAATGACAAAAGCTCCTAAGAATCCAAATCTTCGATTGGGGAAAAGAATTTCTTAAATAGGGAGAACAAAGTTTCATATCTATGGCATCGTACCGTAAGCTCTCCCTTGTCACACAAGTATGTTGACTTCGGTCGGGAATTGAATGGATTTCATCAGAACCATTCCATTGTGTTGTGACTTAGTTTCTCAACTTTCCTTTTCCTTGAATTTGAGTTTAGTTCTTTCTCTAATCTAATAGTATAGTCACTTATTTCTAGTGGAGTCTAGTATTGACTTGGCATAAAGGATGCCAAGTAGAACACTTGTGCCCGGGTCTCAAAGAGGCCAGGTGGGGCAAGGTCCTTCCTCAATTTAGGAGAGGAAGTTCAAGACAGACACAACAATGCAATACCCTATCAAACTCCCTAAGGAGATGGATAGGTTGTCCTAAGCAAAGCATTAGCGCCAACTACCTATCTGGATCTCGGATAGGATAAATAAAATGTTGGGCTTAGGCGAGGGTATTGGCTACCCATACCACTACTAAAAGCAAGGTTCAAAGGCCCGATCATCAAAGCAAATATATCGGGTCTAACCATACTTTTAGCAAGTTAGGAAGGATCGTGTCCTCCTCTGGCTTCGCCCCCCCTCGGGGAGAGACAGGGCCAGGACAGGTAGAAGTGGAATTACATGCAAAATTAGGGAGGCATCTTAAGCTTTTTGCTGGCAAGTACCACTTGAGTGCCCTATACTTGAAGGGCTAAGCCTCACCATTGTCTGTCATCTTTAGTTCTCGTCTTAAAAAACAAGAGCGGAAGAACAAGCCACTCTTTTAGGCTTTTATGGACGAGGAGACCTCAGACAAAACCCTCTACTTGATGTCACACTGGACTCGCTAGCCCAAAGGCAAAGCCATACTTGATTGCTTGGCAAGCAAATTTCAGCCTTTGAACACCGAAGCAGAGAGTTTTGAGCAGTGAAGCTAAAGGCTCAAAAAATTGTACCTCGATTGCCTCTCCATAACCAAAGCTAGAATCCAATTAATCACTTTACTAAACTAGAGCCTTGCTTGAGACAATGCAAAAGCCAAATCCGTAATTCAGGGTTGACTAAGAATGACTTAAGTAATTCAATCAATTGATAGTAAAAAATATACAATGAATAAACTATTTTCAGCCATCGAGCACTTAGGTGTGCAGTCTTGGTGGAGAACATTTGAAGGTCCTCGACTATTGATTGAGCTCCTTAATAGAGTCGAGTTAGAGGTCTGCGATGGTCTTACTAAGGAAAACTGCATAGCAGTATACCTTTTGTAAAGGCGTTGGTTAGACTCAAGCAAAGGTGTACTTGGTTGTATCTAGCCACATTTTTGAAAAATTGTACGTTGGCTCTTCAAGCCTTTCGAGATCTGGAATTTTCGATAAGCATCATACCCTTCCTTGTTCTATATCGTTGACTCGATGTTGTCTGCCTCATATTATCTCCGCCTTTCATCGTGGTATGATTAAGATGGCGGATGATCAATCTAACTTGCTGAACCTGTTTAACCTATCGGTGTTCAGTTTAGCAAAGTCGATAATGGTAACGAAACCGCTGACCAGATCTATCCTTAAATCTATAACTAATATGCTGGCTGCAAATTCTGTGTCCCTTAATTCTAAGGAGATCGAGCTAGCACAGGTGCTTTTCAACAGATACCTAAAGGACATCCACTCCATGTTTGTTAATACAGGCTTGAAGTGGCATCCATCCTGGTCCTCGTGTCCCTTCTCATCTGAAAACTAGTGGAGACCTATCCCCACCACGGGGGTGATCCAGGAGAAGTTGTTACTAGCCAGTTGTTCTCTCCTTTCACTCGTCTAACAGAACTGGATTTGTTGTGGATGACAAAGATGTACACCTTGTACCCTTTCAAAACCTTCATGGATTCTTTGGGTGTCGATGTTAGGTCCACCCGAAGTTTTATTGCTCTTAGTCCCCTATTATCAAAGCTTATTATGGCTTGTACTAGTGGAATCCTATAGAACATTCATTAACAATGGACCGGCTGGGGAGTTCAATGAAGGGTGTAGGAAAGAGGTGAGTGTTTGTAATTTGCAATCACTTCAAGCAAAGTGCTATACTGCCTTTTCACAATTGGTGTATGTAGGTCCTTCGTCAGATTCCCATGGATGGGACATTTGATCAAGGGAAGCTTCTGTCTAAGATTTGTGGGAAGCAGTTATATAGTTATAAAAAAAATCTCTTTAGATTTTTTTTTTTAAGATTTTCTTGTAAGTTCAACTTTGAGATTTCTCCCTTAGATCTTAAAAAAAATAAAAATAAAAATAAAAGATCCCATATCACCGTGGAAACCACCAATATTGTTTTCCATTTTTTTCTTATATATATATATATATATTTTTTTGGTAACTGTTTCCTCAATATGGTGGACTAGGCCACGCCCATAGGACAAGTTCGAGTGGACTCAAGCCAGCCATGCAATGCTAGTCTATATTTATTATTTATCAATGCTAAAAAAATCGACTCCGCCAAAGTACCCGGGACCTGGCCGAGGTGAGTTCCTTGAGCGAATACGGATAACTCGTTCGAGTCCATCTCCTTTTTTTTAAAAAAAGAAATGAAGAAAAACAATCATTATAAAATATAAGTTCCCTTTTTTTTATCAACAAAATAAAGGACTGCGTGCCAATTACTGCACCTTGTTACGGTGGGGAGTAATTTTGTATTCGAACCCTCATTGGGGGTGAAGATTACTCGTTAGTGCTACTGAATAGACCATTCCATGGTATCATTAGTGCTACCGAATAGACCATTCCAACATATCTGATATAAGTTTGCGGTAATATTATACTTAAAGTTCGAAAATATTGTGTACAATATTATACTTAAAAGTTCGAAAATATTGTGTACAACGAAAATATTATGTTCAACTAACCTGGCTAAAACTCACCTCGCCTATGGGCCGAAGCCGAGTTTTAGGACGCTGTTATTTATTATTGCAATCGAGTGTAGTACACTTTACTCCAAAAGACATCCGCAATCAGAAAGGGGAAATCCATATTAGAGGACCAACCAAGAAAAATCACTTTTAAAATGGATAACTTTTGTCCCTTCATCAGTTAAAACGAACGCAGGATGGGCTCTCAAAGCGCTACCCCGTTGGAATACATTGTATAGATAATCCGTTTATTAGTTTTACAGCAAGAATTTTCAAAAGGGAATGTGTTGCATGTGCATGTTTTGCATGCACTATGTCTGTGTGCATGCTGAAAGCTACAGAGCAGGACATCCATCGTCTCCTCAGAAATCGGACAGTGGAGATGGACCACCATCTGTATATGATTGACTATGATCAAACCCACGTCTATGCTTCCACATTGGTATTTTCTCCATTCCTGCCCTCTGGTAAAACCCAATTTATGAGTAGTTTTCGGCCCCAAATTTTGGTCTTATAATCTCTTAAAATTGGGTTCCAACCAAAAAAACATGAGAATAGAATTAGGAACAAAGTAAATCTGAATGCACTCTCTATGCACCTTAAAAAATAATGTCCCAAATGTTTAGGAACTAAAACTTTTTCGAATAATCAGATTTAAGTGTCTAAGGATTCAAACTCCAAATTATATGATGTTTTGAGCTAGATCCCTACATTTAGATCGGAAAATTATCATCTTAAGTGGCCATCTCATAAAAGGGAGTAAATATACAATACGCTCGCATGGAAGCACAGCACATGCTCCTCTAGAAAAACCAAACAAACAAACCAAAGATATTACATTCTTATGCAGCAAAATTGCAGTCTGATGAGAATACAACAGGAAAAGGAGAAATTATCCATCATCAAGGTAACCATGCTTATCATTATTGTAGGCAGCAGCACGAGGAATTAGTTATATATATGGGCAGGCTCGGCAGGGGCGACCTGGGAACACGCAAGCACGTACACACACATGCAATATTTATGCATATCATTGTATGCATACCTGTGTGTTCCCATGTCGCTAATGTTGGGACTTCACATTCTACTTCTTCTTCGAATTTGGGCTTCATGAGATATCATAATAAAATGAATGAATAGTTCGGTGTGCCATTTATATACATGATGATTTGAGATATGGACCCCGTTTCTATGCGGCAAAGCCCGCATATGTTGAAATGCAGGCCTATTAATAAATTTATTTTTGAGATAGATTTTAGGACTTAATTTTTAAAGACATGTAATCTTTAACATGGAGATCATGAATATGAAAAAATAAGTAAATTTTAAAAACTAAAAATAATAATTTTAACAAAAAAATATTTAAACTGTTAATTTCCATTATTTTTAGATAGAACACTCATGAGTCTCCATTATTTTTAGATGGAACACCACTTGTATCCATCTTAAATGGATGCTTTACACTTTAAAGATGGTTGCTTTACCTTTTTGGACTGCGTGTGTTGTCATGTGGTCAAGCCCGCATGAAACAATGTTTTTTTTTTTTGAGATATTCACATCATACACATGCGGTAGTAGCATGGAGGGCGCGTTGTACATGTCGTGGTATGTTCATTGTACTTTCCGCTATGTACAGCAGCAACTACTAATTTTGAAAACAAAGGATGCCCATAACTTTATTGCTATTGACAAATGGAAGGGGAAATATATCATTTGAGGATGAATGCTACACAATTACAACCTGGAGGACTACTTTATAAACACCAACTTTACAACTAACCCGTCATCCCTCTTCCCGTAAACTTCGGGTGCGGTTTGCATAGAGATGAGGCTCTAAATAATTAAAGTAAAATGCACTATCAAATGGTGTCCGATAAATATAGTTTCAATACTGGAAATTTTTATGATAGCTTTAAAATATATTTTTATCTCTAATTATAAAATTTTTAGTTAAAAATTAGTGTAGATCGAGCAGATCTATTAAAACTTAAAAATATTGAAAATTGATGGTCCAAAATTGCATTACAAGATGCACAATTTCTAAAACTTGAAATCTATTGTTTTTTCATGTCCATACATATTCATGTTGAGATGATCGATTTGAGGATATTGGACATCAAAACAACATCTTCCAATGAAATTTTTGATGTGCGCTCTAATTTAATTGTTTAGAGCCTCGTCTCTATTTAAACTTTTTCTTTTAACTTTTGCAGGCAATTGACTAAAATCGAGTGGCTAAAGAGTTATTTTCGGTTCTAGAATAATCTTTTTCTTGGGTTTGTAATGATCTCTTTTGGTTTGGACTTTGGATAGCCCTAATGCTCACCTAGTAATTCATCAAAAATTGTGATTTAAGTATGGAAAAACTTTTATATCGATCATCTCGACTTAAACATTGTGGCTCTGAAAAAAAAATAGAATTTCAAACCTAAAAAGTAGTGTATATTCTAACAAATTATTTAGACCATCCATTTCCCTTTAAAAATAAGTGTTCAAAGATCTACAAAATCTGTACAATTTTTTGAGTTTCAAACCTTATTGTCGGTGTTGAAAATTGATTTTAAAAGCATCATGGATATTTTCATTGCCGAAAGTTCTTTCCCGACAATGATATGAGGTGAAGCTTTATTTGGTTTTCATAAAGCCTAGGTCTTATCTACGCTAAATATGTCAAGTCTCCACTTACATTTAAGGGAAAAGTGCATGTAAGGTTGTAACCTCAGTAAAAGATACGTCAAAAATTAAGTAGAAAAAAGTATTTCAAAGTTGAAATCATCGAAGATCATCTCGACTTTGAGATTGATGATATAAAAAAAAAAAAAGTTTCAAGTCCTTAAAATAGTGTCTTGTAATAAGGTATATGGATCGTTTATTCTCAAGATTTTTAGATGTTTATAGATCTCTCGTTCTCCAACTTTTTTGAAATTTTAAAATTTATAAGTAGTGTTGAACATAGATTTTCAGGCCATTGTAAGGTTATGGACACGGGAACTACATCTTCCAACAAAATTTTGATGTGTGCTTTGCTTGTATGGTATAAGGTAAGCACCTTCTATAAATCTTACCTTGAACCAATTATTCAAAAGAAAACTATTTCAAATTTTTAAGTTTTAGATAGAGAAACTATCTCATATTTTAGGTTTTAGATAGAGAAAGTACATTAAAATTTTAAAAAGAGAAATTATCTAAATTTTTTAGAGAGATAAACTATCTTAAAATTTTTGGAGAGAGAAAGCATATTAAAATTTTAAAGAGAAACTATATCGAATTTTAGAGAGAGAAAGTACCTAAAAATTTATAAAGAAAGAAACTATCTCATATTTAAAGTTTTAGAGAGAGAAAGCATATTAAATTTTAGAGAGAGAAACTACTAAAATATTTTAGAGAGAAAAACTATCTCAAATTTTTTAGATCGAAACTATCTCAAATTTAAACTTTTAGAGAGAGTATCTTAAAATTTTAGAGAAAATAACTATATCATATCTTAGAGAGATAATGTACCTAAATTTTTTTAAAGAGAACCTATCTTAAATTTTTAGAGAAAGAAGCTATCTCAAATTTAGAGTTTTAAAGAAATAAAATATATTAAAATTTTAGAAGAGAAACTATATCAAAATTTAGAGAGATAAAGTGGCTAAACTTTTTTAATGAGAGAAGCTCTCTCAAAATTTTCAAAGAAAGAAACTATCTAAAATTTAAAGTTTTAGACAGAGTGAATATTAAATTTTTAGAGGGAGAAACTATGTTAAAATTAAGAGAAAGTGCCTGAAACTTTTTAGAGAGATAAACTATCTCAAAATTTTTAAAGCGAGAAATTATCTCAAATTTTAAGTTTTAGAGAGAGAAAGTATCTTGACATTATAAAGAGAAACTACTTGTAAGTTTTAAGTTTTAGGAAGGGAAAAAATATATTAAAATTTTAGAGATAGAAACTATATCAAATTTTAGAGAGATAAACTATCAGAAAATTTTTAGAGAGAGAAAATTATCTCAATATTTTTAGAGAGACAGTATCTTAAAATTTTAGAAAGAAAAACTATATTAAATTTTAGATAGAGAAAGTAACTAATTTTTTTTAATGAGAAACTATATCAAAAATGTTAGAGAGAGAAACTATCTCAAATTTTAAATTTTTGAAAGAGAAAACATCTTAGAATTTTAGAGATAATAACTATATCAAATTTTAGAAATAAAAAGTACGTAAAATCTTTTAGAAAGGAAAACTACCTCAAAATTTTTTAGAGAGAAACAATCTCAAATTTTTAGTTTTAGAGAGAGAAATTATCTTAAACTTTCAAATAGAGAAACTATATCAAATTTTAGAAAGAGAAACTATCTCAAATTTTTAAGTTTTAGAGTGAGAAAACATCTTAGAATTTTAGAGAGATAAATTGTATCAAATTCTAGAGAGAGAAAGTATTTGAAATTTTTAGAGGAAAAAACTATCTCAAAATTCTTATAGAAAGAAACTATTTTTAAAATTTTAAAGAGATAAAATATACCATAGAGAAACTATTTTTAAAATTTTAAAAAGAGAAAATATATCAAAATTTTAGAGAGATAAATCATATCATATTTTAGAAAGAAGCTATCCCAACACTTTTAGAGTGTGAGACAATCCCAAATTTTGTGTTTTAGAGAGAGCATTCAAATTTTAGAGAGAAACTATATCAGTTATTTTTACCAAATAATAGACATGGAAATGATTATAAGCAATTAAATTATTTTGTTTTGTATCTCTAAACAATAGATATTGTAAATTTATAGATTTTCTTAGATTTCAAATATTCAAGATTTCTAATTTTCTCCTTTTCAAACAAGCACTTGAGGATTATGTTTATATGTAAGCTGCAAACATATTAAAAATAAGCTTCAATATGTTCAAGGGTATTTTGGATATTAGATTTAAATGTAAGAGACATTTTGAAAAAGTTGTGTTAAAGCCTTAAAGGTAATTTTCGAACGATGTAAAAGAATTGTATAGAATTCCAAAGTCGTAATTCCAAGATTGAGAGAGATGAGCACGCAATGCATTCAAATCTGAGTTAGAAATGAGTGAACTTTAGAATTTTCTTGCATATTCTTGTACTTTCGTCCAGGCAATTATGAGAAGGAAAACTTCACTAGAATGGTGTGAAAAGAGTCATAGAAAGGTTCTAAGAAGTCTATATATCTATGTACTATATTTTTGTACAAAAGAGTGAAGAAATTATGTTGATTTGTTCTCTTTTGTATGCATAAGTACAAATTGTAAAGTAAGCCTTCTTCCTCCCTATTTTCAACTAGTGGTTTCAGAGCCAAAGTGAAAAATAAAATGGCCCCCTTGATCCAACTACAAATTCCCCTGCTCATCAAAGACAACTATGAGAATTAGAGAATTCAAGTGAAAGTATTGTTGGGGTCTCAAGATGCTTGGGATGTTGTTGAAAAGGGGTATTTAGAGCTAACAACCCTACAAGAAGAAGCCTCTTTAGATCAAAATCAAAGAAGAGTGCTAAAGGAGTCGAGAAGGTTACACAAGAAAGCTCTCTTTCTTATTTATTAAAAAATTGATGAGAGCACTTTTGATAAAATTTCTTCCGCTGCAAATTCAAAGTAGGTATGGAAACTCTTTCAAAGGCTTTGAAAAGGTGAAAAAACTGTGCCTTCAAATTCCTAGGGCCGAGTTTGAGGCATTATATATGAATGAATGCAAAAATACTTTAGAATACTTCTTAAGGGCATGGTTGTTGTAAACCAGTTGAGAAGAAATGGGAAAAATATATTGGTAAAAAAAAAAATGGTGAAAATATAGATGATGTTAGAGTAATGGAGAAAATACTACAGTCACTAAATCGTAAGTATGAGCACATAGTTGTAGCCATTGAAGAATCAAAAGATTTAGAGGCTATGATTATTGATCAAGTCATGGGTTCTTACATGCTCATGAACAAATAATGCAAAAAAGGACTCAAAACTCTTTGGAGCATGCACTACAAACAAAGCTTATAATGAAAGAAGAGAATGAAGAATCTCGTAGAGGAAGAGGCCAAAGAGGTCGTAGCAATGGAATGAGAGGACGTGGAAGATGCAACTTTAACTATAGAGGTATGAGAGATCAAAACTAGGGGTGGCAACGGGTTGAGTATGGGCCAAGTTCGGCTGGACCAGGACCCGGACCCCAATAAGAAATATTACTTGTGAACCCGTACCCGACAGGTCGAAAATAATGGTACCCGTACCTATACCTGAGAGCCCACTAAGGACCTGGGAACCGGACCCATACCCGTACCCGGCTTTACAACCTTCTCTTGTGTGTTTTATTAGAAACCCCCTCATTTATAAGGCTTACACCCCCTGTCTCTATGAGCCTCTTTGATGTGGTATTAATCCCACGCAATGGTAAGTCTTTCTCTCTGAGCTTATTATCAGAGTGCTCTATGGCTATGAGCAACAGAGGGAATGAAGCCTCTGTTCATGGAATAAGGGTGAGCATTGATCTCGTTTCAGCGAGGAGAAGACATATTTGCTTCCTCAATACTCAGTTCAACTCTCTATGGCTTTCTCACACTCCCTCTCTTCATCAAGCAATTCGAAGGTCTCTCATCATCAAATCCCCATTCTTCTAGAGAAAGAAAAGCAAAGGCACTAAACATCATTTCAACAAAGGAAATCAGTGAACAAATTCAACAAAGATCTAACTAACTTCAAAACAATCATCATATAAAGTAACTCAAACTAAAACAAGAAATTACTCAAATACCTCTCGGATATAAACTCATTTTCCTATAAAATGATGCACATTTACAAACAAAATACTTACGCTCATTACTAGTACTCTATCACCTTACCAAAAGGTTAGATTGCCACAAAATTCAGTAAAATATACAATTTGCAAACCAAAGACATCAAATCAACAAAAAAATCACCAGATCTGAAATCTTAAGAAACGCTTAGAAATGACCTAGGGTCTGGAACTCTGTGAAAAGGCGTATAAAGGAAGAATTTACAAAGATTAGGGTTTCTTAAAAAAGAGATAAAGAGAGAGAGAGAGAGGGGTGGGCGGGGTTATGAGATTAAAGAATGATGGCAGGTCAAGTTTTTTGGTTTTTTAATGTGGAATAGAGAGAGTCAGAGAGAAAGAGAGAGTCCATTCAAAAAATAAAGAGAGAGGGTCTGAGATCAAAGAGGGTAACGGCTGGAACATATCAATGCTCACTCTTATTCCATCAAAGAAGGTGACGTCTGGCGAGCTAAGGTCACTATATGAGAGATTCTCTAAAGCTTTCATGGGAGAAACATTGTTTTTGGTAGCTGCTAAACATAGATACATGTGTTTTTTATATATGTTGCAACGATTAGGGGTGAATGGGAATCATAAGACATGCACACTGCCAACTCTAGATTAATCCCACATCCAGGATGCCCATAGAGTCACAGGGGTGTAAGTTCTATCAAATGCCCAGCTCCTTCCTATATTAATACTTGTATATATTCAATCTTTACTTAATATACTAAATATATAATTAAGATAAATAATAAATCTTAAGGGGTCCTGGGTCGGTAATAATGCAGAACCACTAGTACCTAGACCCGTACCCGAAAATCTTCAGGTCCATTATGAAGATCCCGAACCCTACCCACGGATCCAACGTTTGGACCCATACTCGGACCTGTGTCAAGTATACCCAGCGACCCAGGTCAGATCTGAGTCCATTGTTAACCCAAATCAAAACCCACAAGCTCCAAAAGGACGAGGAAGATGTAATTTTTCAAGGCCATGCAATCATTCAAGGTATGGTAAATCTACTATTCAATGTTCTAATTGCAAAAAATATGGCCATTATAGTTTCGAATATATATATCGCTCTCAAAATGATGTATTTGGAAAGCTAATTTTGTATAAAAGAGAAATGATGAAGAAGAACCAACTTTGTTATTAGCTTATAATGATAATAATGAGAATTAAATGGATACTTGATATCTTGAAACCGGTGCAAACAATCTCATATACGGTAGAAATGAATTGTTTGTGAAATCAAATGAATTAAGTCATGGACATGTAACATTTGGAGATTCATCAAAAAACCCCTTAAAAGACAAAGGAAAAATTTTGATTCAAATCAAATATAGTGGTCATCAATTTATTTTCGATGTATATTATGTGTCGGACATGAAAAATAACTTTTTGAGTGTGGGGCAATGATTAGAAAGAGGCTATAATATTTATGTGAAAATGGTATGCCGTTACTTAAGAGACCAAAGGAACAATTTGATTGCCAAAGTGATTATGACTAAGAATATAATGTTTCCAATATTATGACTAAGAATAGAATGTTTCCAATGAATATCAAAAGTGAAAATATGAAATGCTTCAATCTATTTTGAATGGTATTCATGAATATGACATTTTCATTTTGGGCATCATAATTTGGTGGCTTGAAATTGTTGTCATAAGCAAAAATGGTGAATGGTTTGCCATGGATAAAGCAACCCAATGGTATATGTGAAAGGTGCATTGTAGGAAAGCAACATCGAGAAAGCTTCAAGAGTGGAAAATCAAGGAATGCACAAAAGTCTCTCTAACTCGTGCATAAGGATGTGTGTGGACTAATTAAGCTCATCTCACTTGGAAAAGGTCGGTATTTTATAACCTTTATAGATGATTATAATAGCAAAATATGGGTTTATTTTCTTAAAGAAAAATCAAAAATTTTTGAAGTATTTAAAGAATTCGAAGCTTTTGTTGAGATATAAAGTAGTTTTCAAACTAAAGTGATAAGATCGGATTAGAGGTGAAGAATACAATTTTAAAGCTTTCCAAATTTTAAAACATGGAATTTGCCACCAAATGACCATATCCTACAAGTGTGATGGAAGAAAAAATAGAACTATTTTGAATATGATAAGATGCATGTTAAAAGAAAAAGAAATACCAAAAGAATTTTGGGTTGAGGCCATTGCTTGTGCAGCATATTTGTTGAATAGGTATCCCATAAAAGGTTTATGGTATATGACACCAATATAAGCTTGGAGCTCTTACAAGCCAAATGTAAAACATCTAAGAATATGCTAAAATTCCCGAGAGAAACGGGCAAAGCTTGATGACAAAGGAGAAAAGTGTGTATTCATAGGATATGGTAAAAATACAAAGGGTTACAAATTATACAATCTCATCACTAAAAAGGTATTCATGACTAAAGATATGATATTTGATGAAAATGGAGTATGGGAATGAAAGAATAATCAAGAAAATAAAACAATTAAAATTGATGAAGTGGAAGACAAGGGAGAACTTGAGCATCAAGAAGGCTCTTTGAGTCCTATTCATGGTTCTTCTTCAAGTGGTCAATCTACTTCTTTAACAAATAGTTCCTCTCATAGCCCATAAAAGAAAAAAGTCATCAAGAAATTTATTCGCTACCCATAGGCTAGAATTTGAAAATAAAGATCTCACATTGCTTTCTTTTATGCATATTTGGATTCTATTTGTTTTGATGAAGCTTGTCAAAGTAAAGTTTGGAAAAAGACCATGGATGAAGAGATTGAAACAAGATTGAAACAATTGAGAGGAATAACACATGGAAGGTTACTACACTTCCTAAGGGCCACAAAATCATTGTTATGAAATGGATTTATAGGATAAAGAGAAATACTAATTGGGATATTGAAACGTATAAGTAAGGTTAGTTGCTAAAGGGTACAAGCAAATGCCCAAAATAAACTACGATGAGGTATTTGTCCCCATTGCTTGTTTGGAAACTATTAGATTAAGCATTTATCTGGCAGCCCAAAACAAATAGAAAATTTATCAAATGGATGTGAAATCAGCATTCTTGAATGGTGTTCTTGAAGAAGTTGTGTAGATTGAACAACCATTTGGCTATGTGAAGAAATGGCAAGAAACTAAAGTTTACAAATTGAAAAAGGTTTTGTATGGCTTAAATCAAGCACCTAGGGCATGGAATAGTAGAATTGATAAATATTTTATTGAAAATGGTTTTTCTAGGTGCCTATATGAATATGCCTTATGCATAAAAAAAATTTAAAATGGAGATATTTTGGTTGTTTGTTTAAATGTTGATGACTTGATCTATGCGAGAAATAATTTGGGCGTGTTTCAAGAATTCAAAAATCTATAATTAAGGAGTTTGAAATGATCGACAGTGGGCTCATATCTTATTTTCTTAACATTGAAGTTAAACAAACGGACAATGGAATTTTTATGCCACAAAAAACTTATGCAAAAGAATTTTTCAATAAATTTAAATTGGAGAATTGTAATCTGATAAATGCACGAATAGAGAGTGGTCTAAAATTGAAAAAAGAGAAAAAAAGGGTAAGAAATTTGATAAAAGAAGGTGATAGAGAAATGGTTGATCCTACATTTTTCAAAAGTCTTGGGGCAAGTCTCTGATATCTAATATGTATAACACCAGATATTATCTATAGAGTTGGTTTCGTTAACCGGTACATGGACACTCCAAATGCATCTCACTTGAGAGCAGCAAAAAGGATTCTTCAGTATATTAAAGGCACATTTGATTATGGTTTGTTTTATTCATGTTCTAATGTTTTTGATCTTGTAGGCTTTGTTGATAGTGATTGAGCGGGAGACTTGGATGATACAAGAAGCACTTCCAAGTACGCATTTTATATGGGGAGTATGGCATTCATATGGTCATCGAAGAAGCAACCAGTCATAACACTATCAACTTGTGAGGTCAAGTATGTAGTCACCACATCAAGTACTTGTCATGCATTGTGGCTATGGAATATTATTAAAGAATTTCTAAAGCCTCCAGAAACTCCCAGCAAAATCCAAGTAGATAACAAGTTGGCAATTGTCTCGGCAAAGACCTTAATGTTTTACGAGAGAACAAAACACATTGATACACAGTTCCATTTCATTCGGGATCATAAATTTCAAATTTTGAAATTTATGTTATGAGTAACCAAAGTTGCATGATAGAAAAAGGCTTGATTATGGTATTAGATTTAAATGTAAGGGATATTTTGAGAAAGTTATGTTAAGGATAATTTTATAATGATGTAAAAGAATTATGTAGAGCTCCAAGGTCACAATTCTAAGATTTAGAGAGACGAGTCCAAAGTATGAAATACATTCGACTTTGAATTGGTAATGAGTGACGTCTAGAATTTTATTGTATATTCTTATAATTTCGTCCAAGTAAACAAGGTATATATTATGAGAGAGTAAACTTCACTAGAATGGTGTAGAAAGAGTCCAGAAAGGTTCTAAGAGGTTTATATATCCATATACTATGTTTTAATACAAAAAAAGTGAAGAAATTGTTATGATTTGGTCTCTTTTATGTGCATAAACATAAATTGTAATGGTAAGAAAGTACCTATTTACCCAAACATCCTAATGGATCTAGAGAAGATCCTTTTCTATTTTCTTTTTCTCTCGACATTGAAAAGTAACACGAATACGAGATCCTACTTGTTTGGTGCTTTCTCTCTATTACTGTTTGGTCCCTTCTATCTCTTGTATTTCTATTTCTTTTTTTTTCTTTTTTTTTTTTTTTTTTTTGGAGAATCTTTATTTTTTGGAAAAATTATAAAAACCCAAAATCTACCTTTTTTATATAACTTACCATCAACCTTACTTTTTTTCTCCTTTTTTTTTTCCCAAAACAAACTTTCAATGCAAATATCCCCCAAGGAAAAAAGTTCATATTTTTTACGAAAATACCCTTCCCATACACAAAAATCAGTTTGGACAGATTTGACGTTGACTTTTGGACCCTAGTACCATATTGCCAGAGCGTACAAGTGCCAGACCGCCCTTTGCAACTGCCGGACCGCCATTTGCAACTGTCGGATCACCCTTTGCAGTTGCTAGACCGCCTTTTGGGACTGCCGGACCGCCTTTTTCAATTGTCGGTTCGCACTTTACACAGTGCCGAAGCCCTACTGTTAGACTGCACTTTACACAGTGCCAGCACTTTACAAAATGCCGAAGCGCTACTGCCAAACCGCACGTACACGGTGCCAGAGCCCCTATTTTGGTGGGATACAAGAGAGAGAGGCATGGGTAAGTTTTAGTTTAGGCATTTTTTTTGTACTTTTTTTAGTTTGGAGGTATTTGCATATAAAGTACATTTTGGGGGAAAAAGTGAGAGTAAAAGTTAGGTTGAGGGTAAGTTGCATAGAAAGCGTAGTCTTGAGATTTTTTATAATTGTTTTTTCTTTTTCTTGGCTTCATTACTCAAAAGGCACTTTCTCTCTCTTGATTACCTTATTTTGAAAGACTCAGTTCTCTCTCTCGGCTAACTTATTCATGAAGGAAACCCCTTTTCCAAGCAAGAATGCACCAAAACGCCCTTTTAATTTGGGCTTATTTTAATCTACTTTTAGAAATGCCTATAATATCTCTAGGATTTCCATTACCATCTCAACTTATGAAGATGGGCTCCAACTTGTTCAAAATGGCTCGATGCTCATACGGCACCCTCCAACCATGCTTCATAGCACCTGTTTGTCTTTGGATAAGACCTTTGTCATCAATGCCCAGCAAATTCTTCTTGGTATGGATCTTCTCAAGTCGTAACAAACTTGTTTTGTAGGACATCACGAATCCAGTAGTATTGCACATCAAGGTGTTTCGTCTTTTAAGTATATACATTCTTACTCAAGTGAATAGTTCGCTGACTGTTATGTAGACAACATATTTGTTCTGCTTCAAGCCTGGATGGACCTTTTCATCTATTGTATCACCTATGTTTTTGTTGCTATAATATAAGTTTTCCTTGGTTATAGATAGAGCCATACACTTCTGCAACTTTGACTCATCATGCAACTTCCCGTGCAAAATGGAACAAGTGTTCCGAAGAGGACTCCGTAGAGTCGACGCCTCCACCCGTATTTATATCTGCATCAGTGCATCCGTTCAACACAGGCTTGCCTCCTTCCAAGCTCAAACACACTTTGAATGACCCATTGAGACACCCTAAAATCCACTTGACTGTTGTCTATTTTTTCTTGTCAAGCTTGGCAATAGATCTGATAATTAAACCAGTTAGATGTGTGACATTTTATATCGAATTTCCTATGACTGATGCATAAGGAACTTTCCAATTTCTTCCCTCTGGTTCTTAATAGGACTTTGTTTGGCGCTCGACTTGAAGTGACTACGAACTGGGGAAACAATAGGCTTTGCTTTGTTCATGTCGAACCTTTCAAGCATTTTTTTAGTATCTTTATTGTGATAAGAATAGCTTAATAACCATCCTACCATGAGAGGTCTTCATGCCAAAGATTTGTTGGGCCAGTCTTCTATAGCAAAGGACTTGGATAACTCTTTACTCTGATATCATGGCATGTAAATCATTGACATAAAGTGAAAGGATAATAAAATTACCAACATAAAACTTCTTAATGGACACACAATGATTTAAAGTCATTATTTTGTACCCTTGGTGTAATTGAATGAATTAAACTCCTTGTACCATTTCCATGGGGCCTGTTTCGCTCTTATGCTATTGCTTTGCCAAATTTTATCCATAAGATGAAGAATGCATATGGCAAGTGGGCAGACGCTATAATGCTTCATGTCTTACTCAGGATTTCCGAAAAGTGGAAGAATTAACAG
This sequence comes from Amborella trichopoda, assembly GCF_000471905.2. The sequence continues at coordinate 1,173,176 of NW_006497557.1, read as the reverse complement.
AAGGATGAAGTAGAAGAGTAGAGTGATGAACATTTGGGAGAGCTCTCATAAGGACCTTCATGGGCCTCGTATTCAGAGTTGGAGCAAACCTCTTACTCAAATTTTTACCAAGTATAAGTGGAGAAGGCTTTTTTAATCAATGATCAAGACCAAAGGCATAAGCCTATCTGCCTCATTAAAAAAATAGGAATCAAGGGAGCTGCTGGAACTCAATATGTTCAGGACATCCAAAGACATCTTTATTATAGAGCAATGCCATACATATCATGCTGCCATGACCGTTATCTTGGATAAAATCATACATGATGTTTATGAAAACCTATGTTGATTTGGTTCTCAAAATAAAAGATTGAAAGGATCATGTTCGTTATCTAGCTACAGTTTTTAAAGACTTCGAGCTTACCAGTAAAGATGAAACCATTGAAGTATTCCTTTGTGAAGTCAGAGAAATCTTTGGGCTCATTGTTAGCCATAGTTGATTGACCCCATGGAGATCGACGCTATCCAAAAGATGCACCCCTCGAGAAAATTGGGTGATCTTAAAGCTTCATAGAAGGCTTCAATAAGTTCAGAGAATTGATATGAATCTCTACAGATGATACCAGCCCTTTCAAGGCCGATAAAGAAAGGGGTATCCTTTGAATGGGACGAGACTTGCGACTATATTAAGGCCTATATTCTCAAACCCCCGTCTTGTCCACTGAAATTAGAGACAAGTTGCTTATACTTTATGTGGCTGCTCTCAAGAGATCAGTACGAGTGCTTTTGACTCAACAAATTGACAAACAAAGAGAGATGAATACCATCTGCAACGCATGATGATGGTCTGAGCAGAGCACAAAATTGGAGGGAATTAAATTGCTCTCAAAATTGGATGGATGAAAGGTTATTGAAGGAGATTCAACAAATATTATAGCATAGTGTAAAGGAGAAGCAAGATTTATTTGGAGACTCTTCTATTTTTTATGAAATTGGTGGTATTCTTCATTCTATTGAGTTTGGAATACACCATTGCTACCGTGAAGCAAATGTTGAAGCAGATTACCAATTTAGTCAAGTTAGGTGCCTTTCAATCCTCATTGATGATTACCAACTTACCAATTTCTTGTGATGGTCTTTTTTGTAGCTTGATCCCCTTGTAATTCTATCGGTTTTTAGTTAATAATAGTCTTGTGTTAATATTCAAAAAACAACAAAAAAATGTGCCCCATCGAAAAATTTCACAAAGAAATCAAGGTATTTATATATTTTTGAGAGATTCGTACACGTGAAGTTCCTATTTTTCTCTCTTTAACAACTTTTAAATAAAAAATGCCTCATAAGGCAATCTAAAAGGGGTTATCTTACCTCGGATAATATTTCATCAAATGAATCTTATCCCCAATTAGAAATCCTATATTTAATGGAATTCTTTTATCTTTAGCCAATATAAATGCTGAAAATATCATATATGCCCCTGTACCCAAAAAGAGTAGACTCCAAATCCAACAAACACCTAACTTTCTCTTTCTTTTTATTGGTTATAGCTCTCTCTTCCGGTTAGTTATAGCACAGAGCTCATTCCACTGAAGAGTGCACTCTTAAATTTGGCACTATCTTCTTTAACCTAATCTAGATTAGTTGGGGTGTTTTCTTTTTAAAGCAAAACCTCTTCCATGACCTATATAATCATGGATACAGTATTGTCGTGTAAATCTTCACCATCCAATCGGACCACAATGCATAGGAATCTGTCCCACCACACATGTCCCTAATTTCGATGTATGCCATATTCCCTTGATCACCATCCAGCCTGTGGACTGGAAGGTGATAACCCAAATGATCATTTGGTTGTCATGATCACATCATAGTATCCTCTCCCAGGAAGGGATCCTAGGTATTCGTCTGTGTGATGCAGCGTTTGATGGACAGTCGAGAGTTGTGCTGGGTGTAATGCAAATTGTATGTTCCCAAAACTTTTACAGGGTCAGTCCCAAAATCCGATAGAATTCACATAAGCGGGTCTGATCAGTGTTTAAAAACTCGACAAAGAGACTTGGCCGAGCCGAGTGACTCAGTCGAGTCCAAGTCAAATTCCTCCTCCACAACCAAAACAATGTTATTAAAAATAATAATAATAATAATAAATAAATAAAAAATCGAAACAAAATGAACACAAAAGAGGCAGTAGAAATCATCAGAGGTTTAAAAAAAAAATAAAAAAGACAGTGAAATTTCTCACTTAGATCTTCAAGAAAAAGAAAAAAAAAATGAAAGATCCTAGATCACCTTAGAAACCACCAATATTGTTTTCCAGTTTTTTTATATTGTTTTATTCTTTTTGTAATGTTTTGCTCAATAAGGTGGACTAGGCCACGCACATAGGGCAAGTTCGAGTGGGCTCGGGCCAGTTATGTAATGCTAGTCTATATTTATTATTACAATCCAGTGTAGTACACTTTACTCCAAAAGACATCCCCATCACAAAGGGCAAATCCACAACCAAGGCAAAACACTTTTAAGAATGGATAATTTGTGTCCCTTCATCATTGAAAACGAACGGTGAATAGGCTCTCAAAGCACTATTCCGTTGGAATACAATGTACAGATAATCCCTTTATTAGTTTTACAGCAAGAATTTTCAAGAGGGAATGTGTTGCTAAAAGCTACAGAGCAGGACATCCATTGTCTCCTCAAAAATCGGACAGTGGATATGGACCACTCTGTGTAGATGATTGACTATGATCAAACCCATGTTTATGCTTGCACATTGGTATTTTCTCCGTTCATCCTCTCTAGTAACACCCAATTTAGAAGTATTTTTAATCCCCCGAATTTTGCCGCATATAATCTCTTTAAATTGGGGACCAACCAAAAAAACAAAAATGGGAATAGAATTAGGAAAAAGAAACAATATCTCAATACACCTTCAAAAATAATGTTCCAAATGTTTAGGAACTAAAAACTTCTCGAATAATCAAATTAAATTCCGAATTATATGATGTTTTGAACGAGATCCAAATTTTAGATCGGAAAATTATCATCTTAAGTAGCCATCTCATAAAAGGGAGTGAACGTACATTATGCTTGCATTGAAGCATATAACATATTCAGAGTCTTATGCAGCAAAATTGCAATCTAATGAAAATAAAACAGGAAAAGGATAAATTATCAACCATGATTACCATTATTGTAGGCAGCAGCAAGAAGAATTATTTATAGATATGGGCAGGCTCGGCAGGGGCGACCTGGGAACACACAAGCACGCACATGCACATGCACACGTGCACACACACATACACAATATTTATGCATATGATTGTGTGTTCTCATATCGCTCCTGTTGAGACTTCCCCATTCTGATGCTTCTTCGAATTTGGGCTTCATCAGATATCATAATAAAATGAGTGAATAGTTCAGTGGTGCCATTTATATATATGTGATGATTTTGAGATGATGTACATGGGGTAGTAGCATGGAGGGTGCGTAGTACATGTCGTGTTATGTTCATTGTACTTCACTCTTTGTACCGCACCTACTGCTAACTTTGAAAAACAACGAATGCCCTTCATTCTTTGTACCGCACCTACTACTGATTTTGAAAACAATGTATGCCCATAACTTTATTGCTATTGACAAATTGGATGGGGAAATAATTTACTTTATAAACACCAACTTTACAACTAACCAGTCATCTTTGGTCATGCCAAGTGTCTTTAGTCTCACTTAAGACAAGTTCATTTTTGGTCATAACAATGTTTAAATTGTAGGAATTAGTTCAACTTGTTCACCGGATAAAATAAGTCGAATTGAGTGTATATGGATAACTAACCGGTCATTTTTGGTCATACCAAGTGTCTTCCTGCCTAGCCCTATTGAGTGTATATGTATAACAAAGATATTTAAAATCAAAAAATTAGAAAAATAGGGGCGATTCTAGTGTTCCTTGAACTAGAATCATCTACCTCCTTATCCCAATCTGATTTGATGAATTTTGAACCGACTTGGTGGTCATTCAAACACTCGGTGCCACATGTTCCAAATCTCGATTTAAACAATTTCATATTCCCCATACTAAGTGTCTTGTTTCTCAACTATTCAAATCTCGATTTAATCAATTTCATATTCCCCATACTAAGTGTCTTGTTTCTCAACTATTCACTAAAGTCACATTTGGTTCGTGTGCAAATATTTTCGGGAAATGAATTCACGTGAAAAACTCTCTCATGTAGTTAGGTGTGGATATATGTTCACACCAATTGACATGAAAAATGCAATAGGACCAATTGATGTGAAAATATTCTAACACCTAACCACCTGAAAAAATCCTTTCATGTAAAAATATTTCAAAAACAAACTTGTCAAAGATTATTAGCAAAGTGGTATTTATGCCATGCAATGATGCTATACCACACATGGCACACTATTGCCTATTTCTTGTTATATGTTGGCATAGGTTCCAAGATAGTCTGAAACTGGGTAGAATCTTTGCTGATAATATTTTGTAATTTTATAGGGACATGAGATTTCACAGACAAATTATTGTATTTATATGAGGTTCAAGAAAAAAACATATTTTATTGATATTTTATGAAGATATTTTATGAAGAAATGCCACAATATTGAATGCGGCTTTCAGTCTGAGTGAATTGTATGAAAGTGGCTAACGACCACGTTACATAGGAAAGAACATAAAAGGAAGTACACTAATGTGACTATAAGCGATTATTGAGTTCAATTGAGCATCACTAATATGAATCTCTTTTAGAGAGTAAGGCCATAGGATTGCAGAGGAGAAAACTCTCAAGAGGGCCACTATCCAATAAAATTTTCCTATTTTCATTGGTGATGTTCTCCACATCATACTATCCAATAAAATTTTCCTATTTTCATTCGTGGTATTCTCCTCATCATAATAATTGTTTCTTTTTTCACTCTTGTGATCATAACAATTGAAATAGAAGGCAAATAATTGAAGGATAGTGACGGATAAATGAACATCATAAAAAATTTGGCACAAGCAATGTACTTGTACAAATGACTGTTTTTCATTACCATTTTGATCATGATGGTGTGATGATTTATCTTAAGCTTTGAGCCTAGGACATTAAGTAGTGCCCATACACATTAACCAAAAGAAAAAATTGTGATCATCGTGGTTAACAATAAGACACTTTCCCGATCGGGTCTTGTTTGGTATGCACTATTAATGAGCAATTGCCATTCAAAAACCAATACATGGAACGCTCCCTTGATCCAAAGTGTAAAGAATGAATCAAGGGTATTCCAAATGACTGGCTCCGATAATGATAAATTGCACAGGTCAGATGGAAGGTGATTTGAGTTCTCAGTATGATAAATTGCAACTACCCCAAAAAAACAAAAGAAAAGAATAAGAAAGAAAAAACGATGATAAATTGCACAACATGGTGGTCCGTGCAAGCAAACATGCCCTCCTTCAATTGCTTTCCTCCTTTTCTTTAGCTTGCCTGCTGCAATCTTTCCGTCGTATTTTCTCTTTCATTTCATTAATCAGATATTCTTATGTTAGATTTTTATCCTTCTTTGTTAAGATCAACAGTAAGATCGAAACCTCATTCCGTCGTATTTTCTCTTTCATTTCATTAATCAGATATTCTTATGTTAGATTTTTATCCTTCTTTGTTAAGATCAACAGTAAGATCGAAACCTCATTCATTGTGCTGCAACACCTTAACCCTTTAGCCATGAGCCAGAATCATAGCATGTCTAAAGGTTCTTGCAACGCCATCAATATGATCACATACAGAAGAAAGAGCGAGCTAGCGACACTAATAATGATACAATGAAAACCTTCATGCCGAACTAAAGCAATTCAACGGACAAGGATACAATGGTAACCTTCAAACCAAACTCAAAAATTTCTTCGAGATCTTTCGCAACAAATTTCAACTCAAAATCTTTCGAGCTGGCGCTGGGCAAGCAAAGATTAACAAAAAACCTTCCAGGCTGTTTGGACCAAGAAGCAAAGCAGACTACACAAAAGGCACAATAGTGTGAGTAACACATGCTACAAAAGCATGTTACTTGGAAGATCGCATCACTTGAGAAGGGCTTCCATGGCTTCAAAGAAGAGAGGGGCCATCTCAGGGTTGGGTGTCTTGATTGCGCATTTTACTCCAGGGATCCCAGCAGTGGTGGTAAGCTCAATAAGGAAGGGGATGTTGCCAGGGATCTTGGTAGAGAGATAGAGAACCTCTTGATTGGCGTGCCTGCGTTTTGCGATGAAAAACAGGTTGGAAGCAGCAAGTTTATCAAGAGTGACATCGACATTGTTGATCAAAGAAGCTGTCAGCTCTTTCACAATCTCATTTGAATCTGGCAGTGATTTCCATGTCTGCATATACCAGAACAATAAAATAAATAAAACAAATGCATTCAGATGGGAGTAACTTTCAAAACACTTCTCTCCAGAGGCTATGAACATCTTTTTTGGTTGCCGCAGAAAGATTAAATTTTTCAATCAGGGGAAGAGACTTTGCAGTAGGGAAAGTGTGCTTAATTCCGAGTTCCACAGAAAACGCATATACCTTAAGGCATCATGATAACGGAGAGAATAAGATCACAGTAAGACATGACCGTAGTTTTGGTTTTAATTATCTATCCATCACCATTCATCATTGCATTGCATGATGCTGACCAAAAGGCTTAAGGTGACAGAACCCTAGGATTATAGCATGATTTCCCTTTTATAATATTATCATCTTTTAGGATGTTAAATTTAACCTTTATCACCCACCCATACGTTCTCAAGGTTAGTGACTATGATGGAACATTCACATCAGAGACAGCAACAATATTTTGTTTAGCACCCAAATTAGAATATGCAGAGGCTTGGGAAAGTCCACATGCTTCGTTTGAGATTTCGAGGTTCAAAGTTTGAACGCTAGACTTCACCACAATTCTATGTATGAACAAGCTCATATAGTAGCAATGAGCCTGACATTTTGTGTAATTGATTTAACTAGCGTCATATTGCCATATCATCACGACATATCCTCAAGAGATCCTTTAACTATCCTCAGCTTGCTAATAAGCTGATAATCAAAGCGATCATCACTACCTTCTGCTCAACAACCCTTCAAAAGTTTCTGCAATGTAGCCATTTAGCAACCTAGTATGGATACCTCAAACAAGTATTTAAAACCTGGAATCAGGTTTTGGATCAGCCCTCCATTGAATAGATTTGGATAGCCAAGTTGGGTGATCCAGATCAGGAAAAAATTAAAAAAAAATTTGGGTGAAAATCAGGCGACTCCAGTGGCCATCAACCTGGATCCACCAACCACTAAACCTAGGTAAAACAGCACGATTCAGCTTCAACCCCCATTTATGTAAAGGAACAGCGATTTCCATAAATTGCTAAAAGGTCATTTCCAAGCTTCTAATCTCTGAACATAAGTGAGTGATAGTCGAACATAGCAACAGTTGCAAGGAATGCACCCTGAAAGCCAAATATTTTGGTCAAAGATCAAAAGCATAGAACAGAGCACACAAAGTACCAGAAGAAAAGCCCAACTTATCATAATAGTGAAATAACCCCTAAAGCTAATTAAAGCTAACTTCCTCCTGAAGTTGAAAAACCTCAAATACGCCTCCTCGAGAAGTGCAATTGTAATATCAGATTAACAGCTGGTTTTGAGCTTGCAAGAAATGACGTCGCAGAGTCAATTATCATGATTCTGTTCAGTTGCCAGGTCCTTTCTTTGCAATGTGCTCCATTATATAATTATCAGTCAAGAAACAAAACAACAAATACATCCTCAAGCGACTTGTGAGGAACATTTCAGTTTGTGCATCCAAACTATAAAGCCACAAATTTTTTGCATAACAAACAGAAGAAAATAAGAATTGAAGCTCAAAAAGAAGATAAGGCAGGCATATCACCAAAGAAGACAAGCAACCCAAGACTCTTAGGATTCGCATTCACTTACCTCAAGGAAATTTGCACGCTCCATTCTACCATCTTCAGTGAAAAATGGCTGCAATGATACTTTATCATTAAAATACCACACTGGCTGTTGCATGTTTTTTACTGCAACCTGCAAAAGTGAGCTTGGAGGCCCCGGAGAAATATTCTGGAACAACACCATTGGCAACAGAGTCCTTGCCGAAGCACCAGGTTGCAATTGTGGTACCTACCAAATTTAATGATTTACTGTGCTAAGCCCATACCACGATGGTAAATGCTAACCATAAAGAACTTGAAGAAGAATTCAGCATTAGAAAATAATACCTGCAGAGGTCCAGCTGCTGCAAGACCAAATGTATTTTTGTTGAACTGTATCATGAACCCATCAAGAGGAATTTGTGAATTGTTTTCAAACATTATACTGTAAAATATTTGACCATCACGTCTTGTAAGTTGGCCATTGATTTGTAAACCTTGACCAGAAGAGGATGGAAGTAAAACAGGCAATGGAGGTCTGCAGAAGCATAGCAACAAAGAAAATGAATAAGATGAAATCCAGTTTGTAGAACAAACTTCGTACCCTAGAACTCTTACTATAAGTTATTCAAAGATTAAAACTTTCCCAAGTACTATTTCTAAGATAAAAATGTTAAAAGGAGGCAAGGCATAGCATAGTAAAATGGAGTACTGGAAAATCGAAGTCCATTGGGTCATCCATCACCATGCATTAAAAAGTGATGGACAAAGATGATGAGTGGGACACACCACTGAAGTCTTATCTTAGCAGGTCTCATACTCCATCACCATCCATCATTTTAATGGATAACAACTACAGGTTTTCCACAATTCATCCATCACCATGCATTAAAAAGTGATGGACAAAGATGATGAGTGGGACACACCACTGAAGTCTTATCTTAGCAGGTCCCATACTCCATCACCATCCATCATTTTAATGGATGACAACTACAGGTTTTCCACAATTCATCAGATAACAGAATATTTTAGACTCAGGAGATTACACGGTCTCCAACCCTTACCCAGAAGCCACAGCAGGTTGATCAACAGGCACAAGTGCATTATCAAGACCTATCAGATCACCAAGCAAATCTGGCACAGGTGCTGGTGCAGGAGCAGGGGCTGCCGGTGCTCCCTCCCTTGTAGAAGCATATGGAACGTTACTTGAAACAGAGGGAGATGAACTATTGTCAACAGCATGAACGGATGATTCAGAGGACCCAGCATCAACCCCATCAAATTCTTCATCCTCTTCTGGTCTCTGGATAGACGTTTTAACACGGCTAACAAATGCATCAGGGGGTTTGTGGTACACCGATGCAAGTGTGGCAATGTTTGCAAGCAGCTCATCAAGAAGTGCAGGATCGAGTTGATTTGAATCGTCGCTGATCACCGGCTTCTCAGCTAAAACTACATCTTTGGCAGCCTGGAGTTCCATTAAGGTGATTCGTTAGTCATCCATTGTAAAGTGGTGGTACAGGGATGGCAATAGTCTAAGCATACCTCAGGATCTGTTGATAAAAGGCGCCAATAAATATATGCACGATCACGAAGATCTGGGTTGTCTGTCTCCAGAGTGGCATTGTTAAGCACAACCTGCATGTGAACAGGATGGATTGTGAGAGAGAGAGAGAGAGAGAGAGAGAAAGAGATCATAAATCAAAAAAAGAAGACGGGCAGTATGAGTGTGTGTCCAAGGCATGAGGAGGACAAAGAATGCAATGGTGAAGACATTAATGACAATCGTCAAGGAAAACATCAAAATTGACTTGATATAACTATTAAAATATTATCAATCAAATATTTCTTCCAGGTGAATATATTATCAATTGAATATTTTTTATATTGACTGTGAATCATGGATTTGTGGTGGATATGGCATTTTACATCATCATGATGACGATTGCAAAAAATTAAAATGAATGTGCAGAACTATTTAACTACTTAGTAGATCAATGGGAATGTCTAAGTCAGAGATCATTATATTTTCTTAAATATTCTATGTTTTTCACTTCTAACTTTATAATATTTTTCATAGCATTTTAATCATAATAAAACACTGAGGTTTCTATCAAAACTGCTAAAGCAATAATATGCAGTTTGTAGACCAAACAAGCAAAAAAGTAATTAAAGTACTGTATCTCAGAGTTGCATGGAAAGACTTTTTGTAATATTTTGTCATACAATATTGTGAACACTTGTAAGTGCTATTTTAGTAGCACAAAAAAAATTATAGGACCACCACAAACTCAAAGGGATCAATTAAGAATGAACAAAGAAGCACTGGACTCAAATGCAAAAACAAAGATTCACAAGAGCATTTGTCATCAATACAGCAGCTGAGGGCTATGGTTTACGAAGTGGCAATAACAAAATCCCGATCAAATAATTTAGAATAGCAGAGATCCATGTCATGAAGTGCTGACTGGATAAGTAGATTAGCCTAAAAAGTACATAAATGCAACAATATAATTGAGACCTCTGGAGGATCATGTCAATAAGCATTCTAAATCCTTTATAAGAAGCTCTATATCAACATACAATATACACACTAGAATTTGAAATAAAACCACAATGGAGAATAACTCACAGATGTGTTTAGAGATCTTTTTAGTATATACATCTCAGTGAACCACAGAGTAGTAGAATTATTATGAATTTAAGCACAAGGAGAAAGCTTAAACCTGAATCATCTGCTGTGGACCTTCAGTTGGCTTCTTGAGAAACAACTTGACAGTTGCTGTCAACAACTGAAGCTGGACAAGTGCTGGTTCCTCAGGGAAACTCTCTAGGAAGCTCTCAAGAAGTTCATCAGCATTGTCGATCCTTTCTGCATATTCACCAATTATCCAGATCATTGATGCCTGCAGAGATCATGTCATACAAATCAATATACAAGATTAAGAAAAAGGCCCTAAAAGGAAACTCATCCAAAGTTTGCATCATTTCATCCAAAGAATTAGAAAAAAGCAATTATTAATTAACAAGAAAAAGAAAAGAATCAGAAAACAGGAAGCACCTTCGCTTCTGGCTCATCTAATGTGTCTAAACTTTCACAAAGGGTTGCAATGATTGATTCATAACTGCAAAATGGCATATTGAATGTTTAAACATAGAAAGAGGAAATTAATCAATCTCCTTTTCGAAATGACAGGAAGACAATCCCTTAAGAAACCCAACCAGAAAAGAGATCAAGAACTCACGTGTTTGGGTACCGTCTGAAAATGTCCTTGATGACTATAATAGCCTCTTGCACAACATAGTTTACTTTGATCTTTATCAACTCAAGCAACACACTAATGCACCGTTCAGCTGCTCTTTCTAACTTTATTGCACAACGTCCAATAGCTCGGACAGCCTTTCTAACAAAATCTACATCTACTTCCGTGGCATATTCCTTGAACTCCAAAAGAACCTGCATAAGAACATCATCACCAAAGAATAACAAGAATCCCTATGATACAAAAATCCACTAATTTGTAACCAAAACTACCATTTGATCTAAGCAGGATATAAAAAACAATTCATGTTTATCTGATAATTGTCTTCACATGAAATACAAATGCTACTGCTTAAACCTGGCAAGAAGAAAACCAGCCAATAATGAAAGGTAGCAGAGAAATTTTAGTTGTGTCCATCAGTCAACTATCTGCTGACATGATTATAGGAGGTTCCAGAAGGGCTGAAATTAGAGGCACACCGGTATAGAATATACCTCATCCTCACAGAATAAATTTATAAACAACAAAATTCATGGTTATACACCAACAACAACAACTACTACTGAAGGTGGGGCTTCTTCATGGATACCTTCTGCCGAAGAATAAAATGTATTATCATCCAAAGTAGAAGAAAGGCATTTGCATAATGATAATACCTTAAAAAGGCATACTAAATATTCTAATAAAGGATATCACATCAGTAGGTACATCAGAGTTCAATTCACAACAATCTGAGCAGAAAGCCAGTCAGCTATGCTCCAATACCTGGTCTATGTTCCGATCAGAAGCAAGCTTTATCATTATTTCCAATTTTTCCATTTTCACATATATTGGATCATTATACTTGCAAAAGAACACCTGCCATACAATGTTGCAGAAAACTCATTAAATTCATAAAACACCTAGAATTTGAAGAAATGTTTATTTAAATCAAGAAACAAACAAAAATCACCTTTATCTCATGTGCAAGTATTGTTGGTCGCCTTTGTACTATAAGATTAATGTTTCTTAATGCAACATATTGTATCTCGGGTTCAGCAGAAAGAAGTGTCACCAATGGAGGAGCCATCTTTTTGCAGAGATTGCGGACCACATCAGTGCTAGTGATCAGTTCCATTTGCATGAGGATCATCTGCAACAACAAAAGCCATTGGCGATATTTGTCAAGTGAGAGTGGAAGACTGTCGTAAGAGAGATCAATCAGAGGTCACCCTCAAAGCAAACATAGAACCATCCACAAATACAAACAAATTCAGAAGGATTAACACCTACCGCAGTCAATAATTCACAAAATACTTAATGCTGATAAATAACAGTCTGTCAGAAACATTTCTCTTAAAAATATGATTCGCTATTATAAATGGTTATGCTTATAGCTAAATGAGAAGATTTGGCTCCCTCTAAGCATTATGATCTGACAAGGTCTGATGAAGAAAACGCAAGCAGTTTCACTTATCAAGTGGATCTTCCCCAAAATATAAATGCAAGAAAACTGTAGGGTCTCATAAGTTCATATAAAAGGCCGTAAACAGAGATCCACAAGTGTCCATGTCATAGGAACTGTGATCCAATTTCCAAGCTGACACTTGCTATTCAAACCTCCAGTCCAGTACAAGTAAGACTCGTTTTGTGATCCTCCATCTGCAGTCTAGGGAGGCTGGCCATTGCCTTGCAAGGGTATTGGATGTTTTGAGCAAGTCAGATGATGCTCCATATGAACATAACCTGAAGATGGGGATCTTAAATGAGTAATCCTTCCCAACCATCAAATGGCACAAGAGAAGTTTGATAAATGAAAACGTGAACCATTCGACAGTAAAATGTCGTCCAGGCAAAGTCACATGAATAAAGAGAATGAATATCAAAAACAGGTGTTACAGTTATAACGGTTTCTTCTGAGTTTGGAAAAGGAAAAATCATGAGGGATTTGTCAAATGCTATTGGCACACCTAGGCCTCCCAATAAGGAGCTCTGAGGGCCTTTTAAGGAGAGTCACATCAAGCACAACTTGTACAAACTAGGAAATTGGGCTCATCATAAAAATGGGCACTTCAATGCAATAAGACAATAAGATCCCATGTTTACCAATTTCATCTGTGGGGGAATGACTCAGAAGAGGAAGAGCTTTTAGCTTGCATAGTGCAAAGCTCGACAAGCAGCAAAGCATTAAAACCCAGACTCAGCTCAGGGCTCAGACAGGTTCCACAGCAAGAAGACTGGCTGGTTGAACCCAGAAAGCCTCTAGATGTCTACCAAAAATTAATACTTACCCCAGATAGCATCTCAGCTTTACCAGACAAAAGGTAAGAAAAGCCAACCTATGCCCCCTATCCTCCAGCAGTAACAGCACCGGATCATAACCAGCCATGTTCCCTGAGCCATGCTAAGGAATCTAACTATGCCCCTCTGGTCATTGTAGATACTGACTCTCCATTGAGATCAGCCATGGGAAGCCCAGAACTGTAGCATCCTCGGATGACCACGATGAAGACTACAGTTTCTTAGTAGTCCCCATACACAGCAAGTAATCCCCATGGCCCATATCAACATAAAAGGCTATTAATTCACATACAGTCATAAACATAAAGACCATAAAAGTAAGGTATCATTAGCAGCCCAATTGGCCTAAAAGATAGTATAAAGGACTTCGTAGGGAACAATTTCCTGCAAACACGGCCTGTACATTCTTATGATCCCATAGAGGTATCCTCAAGTCCTCTTTCACTCTCTCAAGCCCCTCATTGTGGAGGACATCCACCATGGGCCTGTAAAGAGGCAACGTATCCAAAGAAGCAAACGATCATTAAAAATACTTTCATGCTAGGGTACAAGGAGTTCCTCTCCTATATTCATTCACTCAGAGTGAGCAAATTCAAGTTGCAAAGTCGTAATCTCAATGAAGGCGAGTTCTCTTCTTAATGCCGATACTTCTCCAACTTAACACTTACCTTCTTTCTTGGTTCTTCCTCTGTTAGTTATTTTTATTATGTACTTCGCAATACATCTTAGAAACCACTTAACTGAAGGATACTAGTCAATGTTACTTTAGAGAGAAAATAGATTCCCTGTGCACAGAAATGACACAAATGAATAAAGTAATGACAGTAGAACTTAAGAAAGTTAGAATGAACAGAACCCCGTGTCTAAACATAATGAATAAAATAGGGAAGTCTTGTTTGGACCAAGAAGAAAAGGTAAGATCCATGCGAGAGTGGTGAACTTCTCAGCCTTGTCTTACATGTTAGTAAAGCAGATTTATTTCCTTTATTCTACTTTTTTTTTTTTTGCCAAATAAAGGAAGTAGATTCGAATTGTGCAAACACTTAAAGAAAATAATGAGATGTTGGAAGCCTGTCAAGCATCTCAATCTGATATTATTAGATTAAAATGCAATTCACAAAACTTGATATGAAGATATTATTAAAAAGTAATTTTTCTTTCTTGCTGTCTTGAAAGTATGATTAAACTTGATCAGATTAGTTGTTTCAGGGGGTGACTCAAGGTTATTTAAGTATTATACAATTCCGGAGTTTTGTTTTCTCATAACTATTGCACATGATAATCCTCATTGATTATCCTCATTGATTAAATCTATTTCAGAACAATAATTACACAGACTAGGAATTCACCTTGACAGCAGATAGTACAACTGCACAATTTGCATGTTGAAGACGTGGAGTAACCCGTTCCACAATATTTTCAGCGTCACGGGCATCAGATGCCTTGTATCTCGAAAGAGCATCCAATATGAAAACTTGACCCCATCTGTAGAACAGGAGATCTGGATCATGCTTCAGCTCATAGCAACCAAAAACCAACATTGCCAACAAAAAATAACATACAGTTAAAAAGTATTCAATAGGTCATGATTTCTCTATATGCTTTGCAATTAAATGTTTATTCTTGGTGTTGCATAAATTCCTTCTTGGTGTTGCATAAATTCCTTTGCAGGCATTTAAGTTGTTTCTGATCTGCAACTAAAAAATTCACACCATAATTAGAATAAAGAATTTAGATAATCAAGCTTAGATGGAATATAGGATAGGACTTATTAGAGGAAAAAAAACAAACCCACAAATTCACTATAAAGCTTTTATCATTAAAATATCATAAGTGACAAAACCAGTTCAAGCACACATCACAAGGAACAAACCAATGATAACAGTGTGCATCTTATAACAAATTAACAAAATGGCACATATAATGTAACCCATTTGGTCATTATCAGTCCCTAACCATGAGATCATTACTATCCCATCATTGGGATGGACATTGATCGAGAAGTGTGGGTGCCACAAAGATGTCATCTATTGAATTTCACGTCCTGCTCTCCCTCCATCACCCAATCCATCAATACTCCAAATGGTCATTCTTGTTAGAAAGGTGATGCAGGGAGAAAATATCAACCAGAATAATAAAAATAAAATAAGAAAAACGGTTGAGAGAATAAACCCTCTCTCAAGGTCTGCAAGGAACTTCACCCCAAAAACAAGGTCTGCAAGGGAATCCACCCCAAAAAGATCTTATCACAAGATCAACTTTATTCAACTCTCTCTGATCATTATCTGATCTTTTTACAATGAGGGACCTCTTCCTTTTTAAATAGGACCTCTTTCTCTAAATTTTACGAACTTTTCCCTATTTTCTCTCTCCTCCATATTTTCTCTCTTTCCCTATTTTCTCTCTCACTTTTTCTCTCTCCCAGTACCATCCTATTTCCCCATAAATCCATCCCTATCTAAATCTCCTATAAATCTCTAGGTAAATCTCCCAAATCCATCAAAACAGGAGATCTATATCCTTTGCCCGATATTAAAATCAATCATATCCCCAATCCTACTAAAACTCCTGCCCGACCTTATCGATGTGTACTTCCTAAAAAAACTCAAAAAATAATAAAATTACAATTTTGAATATTTCCCAATTTTTTTTGCGTCACTCTCCCCAGGTGGGTTGGGAGAAGCTCAACCTCGAGCTTGAATCCAATCACCCACTACTAATTGGTGATGTAATCCCACCATGCGCCTCGGCACCATTTCTTCAATTCCTTCATTAAGCCGATTCATCGAATGCTTCATACTTATCTCGAGTCAGAACATGGTGATTTCATACTCAATCTTGATTTCTCCTTCAAACTCATTTCGTTGGATTTCGAATACTGCATCACACATATCTTCTTCTTCATAATTGATTTTCAAAATTTCTTCTATTTCTTCACAATAGATATTCAAAATTTCTTGCACATCGGCGTCGCCTTGTGTATCGATACCTAACTCTTCATATTCTTCTTCCTCTTGTTCTAATCGTAATCTATGAAAGAAATCTCGTAGACCTTGTTCTACTACTTTGCTAATACGTTCTACTAGGTCTTCTTTGAGTCTCTCGAATCTTTGATCCAATCACTACCACCGTTGATTCATGTCACGAACTTTTTTTCGAACACCTTCCATAATTAGATCACATATCTCAAGGCTCTCCATATCAGCACAGATCTTAGAGCTCTGATACCAATTGATGCAGGGAGAAAATAACAACCAGAATAATAAAAATAAAAAAAGAAAAACGGTTGAGAGAATAAACCCTCTCTCAAGGTCTGCAAGGAAATCCACTCCAAAAATAAGGTCAACAAGGGAATCCACCCCAAAAACAAAGTCTGCAAGAAAATCCACCCCAAAAAGATCTTATCACAAGATCAATTTTATTCAACTCTCTCTAATCATTCTCTGATCTTTCTCTAATCTTTTAACTATGAGGGACCTCTTCCCTTTTAAATAGACTTTAAAACAAATAACTAAAAAGGACACCTCTCTCTAACTTTCACGAACTTTTCCTTATTTTCTCTCTCCTCCCTATTTTTTCTCTCATTTTTTCTCTCTCCCAACACCATCCTATTTCCCCATAAATCCATCCCTATCTAAATCTCTAGGTAAATCTCCCAAATCCATCACAATAGGAGATCTATATCCTTTGCCCAATATTAAAATCAACCATATCCCCAATCCTACTAAAACTCCCGCCCGACCTTATCTATGCGCACTTCCTAAAAAACTCAAAAAATAATAAAATAACAATTTTGAATTTTTCCCAATATTTATCTGCATCAAAGGCTATATGGATCATGTTACATATTTTCTCAATAAAAATTTTCATAAATTAATAGGTACGAGAGTCCCCCGGACAAGGTCTAATTCAACTGCAAATTAAAAAACATGAAGCACTATGCCAAAAAGCCTGCCCAGGCACCTAAGCAAGATGGGACCTAGACATCTCACCTACGGCAAAGCAGACCAACCCTAAGCTAGCGCCTTAGCTGAGGCGCATGTCGTAAGCTGCCCATAGCCCGAGGGGGGATAATACCCTCTAGCCATGATCATTTCCATCTTTTCCTCCATATTAAGAAAAGAATTGCTCATGGCCCGAGGGGGTATAATGGCCCTCTATACATGAGCATTTTCATCTTTTCCTCCATATTACGAAAGAAGGGGCAGAACTGGGGTGTTCCTCGACAAGGAGGGGGGGGGAGAGAGTTGGGGTGTGTTTAAGATATTTGGGGGCATTACAAAGTGCCCCCACCTTTCAAGATTGAAGAAAGGAAGTATATTTGAGAAATCAAATCAGTCCAAATTTTTCTTATTCATTCTTTGTGAAATATCAAAAGAGGTTATAAGAGGAAATTTTGGGTGATGAAAGCTTAGGATTCATCCAAGACATGGAGGATCGGAGATCAAATCAAGGAATAAGAGTCATTTTTAATTAAATTTCCATTTATTTGAGATCTTTCAAGACGTCTTCTTCTAGTTCTTATAGGAGAGGGGATCTAGGTTAGAAATATGGTTATTGCCTACATAAGAATGATCCAAATATAGTTTGTTGCAATCATTGTGAACAAGATACAAACGAGGGTATTAATAAAATCAAAAACTGTCTTGTCAATAATAGTGGGATGTTGCCCCATGCAAGAGTTTGACAAATATTAGGAAGGAGATAAAAGAATTTTTCGATGCTGGAAAAAAGGAAAAGGTGTCAAAGAACGCAAGCATGACAGATTTGGAAGTCGAGATTATTACGCTTGGTGATGAAAAATACAGAAAACAAGACTGGAGTTGGTTCCTCTTGAGGTAGTAAAACAGGATCAACTGCGTTTAAGAAGCACCACTTGAAGGGGCCTATGCATGTCCTTTTTCCCCTTGCCCCATGACCACAGAAAATGATTGGGGGGAAGCAAACAAGTGTAAGGAGGAAGATTGAGGACAGGTAAGTCAATATATTGCTCGGTGGATGTATTAGGTGGGCTTTGCTTCCAATGGTGCTCACTCACCTAAAAAGCTTCCATACAATGTTGGAGGCCATTGGCCAATATGATCCAAGGCTGAATAGCCCAACCCCCTTAAAAGATTAGGGAGACACTATTCAAAAAAGAGGTATAGTTCACAAAGAAGTACCTCAAGACCCATAGGCATGTGTGGGTGCAATATGATGACAGATTCATGGAGTGGTAGTACAAGCAGGAATTTTAATGAATTCTCCTCTATAATTATAAACGTTTCTAAGGTCTACTGATATTTTTGCTAATGCTTACGATGGACACTATATCTACTTTTTTCTGGTTGACAAGGGTATTGGGGAGGTTAAGAGAAGTATGTTATATAGATAATCCGTTACCAAAATGGCTGCAACCAATGTCTGCTGCTAATTTGTTGCACCAAAAGCAGCATTGCATTTTTTTGGACGCCATGTGCAGCACGCTGCATAGACCTCATGTTTGAGGCCCTTGGTGACATGCAAAGGTAAAGGGGACACTTGATAAAGCTCAGGTCATTGAGTGTGTTTATCTACAATCAAAGCCTTATCGTAGCATGATGCAGAAGTTCACTGAGAAGAGGGAGATGCTGAGGCAAAGGTTACGAGATTTGCACTCTTTCCTAACTCTACAAAGTATTCTGGATTGGAGAAACAAATTGCAAGCTGTGTTCACCTCAGAGGATTGGCCTAAATATATGCGGTACAAGCAAACTCATTGGAAAAGGGTGCATGATATTGTCTTGTTAGTCTTTTTGAAGTGGAGCAGTATACTAACTTGTGGTATTCTGGAGCTTGGTCAAACTATAGTTCCGTGCGGGTAGTGAGGTGGAGCCAGCATAGGTTATATACATGATGCATTAGAGGGAACCAAGAGAAAATTAGCTGAGGCCCAGGGTAATGATGAGAGCATGTATAGCCCAATATGGGAGATTGCAAACAAAGTGAGATTAGCAGCTTCACCATTTGAGCCCAAAATTTTTTTATACAGACCTGGATATTTAGAGAAAGCATGCAATTACGGACAAGGCTCTTATGATGATGATGATGATGATGATGATGATTCAATTATGGATAAGCTTTATTGAATGTGTTCAGAGGCTCGACCCTGATAAGGATATCCAAGATAAGATATCTCCTAAAGGGGTGATGTTATGCAAGGGCGCATTAAGATTTTTCAGTAAGGAAATGCCTGTGAGACTAAGACTAAATTCGGATCCAAGAGAACTTTCTAATTCGTCTGTTTCTGAAGTTTTGGAGCCTTAGTAACTCATAAATTTTATGCATTATACTACATGTAATTTCAGTATTCGTAGCTTCATAAGGTATATATTTGATTTTTTTTTCTAATTAAAAAAAAATTTTTGAGGAAAAATATTTTAATTAAAAACATGAAGTTATAATTTTAAAGAATGGAGAGTAATGTTGGTCCAACATGGGAGTAGCGCCCGGCCATCCAGCATATTCAACTTGACATGTAGCTCAGCCAGTTGAGTGAGCAATTAGATTCATTTAAGATGGAAACTAGCAAAATATATAATGTGCGTAGTTGAGTGTGCAATTAGATTAATTTGAGATGGAAACTTGCAAAATATATAATGTGCAAGCTTTCTATATTTCCCCTAATGTATGGTAGACTGGTAGTTCTATACTTCCCCTTATCTAGCCATCAGATCTGAATGAACGGCTAAGATGGATCCAATTACAATATCACGCCTCTACACCATTTTATTCTAATGTTTTTTTCTGCAAAACATTTTGACACCAAATTTTGGGCGTCTACTCCTCTCTTAAACTCACCTGTAAAAAATATAAAAACAATTCCCAATAGAATAAAATGACCAAAATACCCCTGAAAGTTTCAGGTTTATTTTACTTATTTTATTTTATTGGAAATATTTTTTTATATTTTGTTTAGGATAACCTCATTGAGATGATAGCACGTACCAAATTTCATATTCATATGTTTTGTAGAATAAAAATTAAAAATAAAATACTCTGAGGCGTCAGATTTAGATCAAACTATCAATGGCTTATTTGATCTAAATTGGACGGCTGGATGGAGGAGAAGTATATAAGTTCTATACAATAGGGGAAGTATCGAAACCTTTCCCATAGATAATATGCCATATTCATTCATTAAATATTTATTCCTTCATTTTGCAAGATACAAGTTACAAATGTATGATTATAACTTAATTAAGTTCATTGTATAACTGTAATTGTCTAAAATCTTGCTCTGCATTTACCCATAGGTGCATAAAAAGAAAAGGAATAGGCTTAAGCAAAAGACACAGATGATGTGTGTCAATCTAGTATAATCAGAGGCTTAAGGAGACGAGAATGATCCTGTTGTTATGAAGGACATAAATAAGGACATTGTTTGGCCTTGATCTGGGAGCAGAAAAGGCCTTCCCTATAGAGGGTTTGACCTAAGATATAGTTAAGGAGGATTTGGGACTTGCTTCCGACCCTAGAATGCCTACTAGACCAATGATTAGGCCTGGTGCAAAGAGGTGGAATGACATTGTCAAAAAGGAGGAGGAGGACAACAACGACAATTCAAAGAGACTGAGGATGGTAATTTTGTTGGAGGAGATGACTCTAGGATGATGGCATGCAATCAGATGGAGGTGGTAGGTTGAGGGTGGTGAAGAAAATGACGATTAAAAATGACTCACTTCATTTCATTTTGTTTATAATTTGTTGCGTGTTGTTTTCTACATATTTTGGACTTGTGCTTATGTAATTGAGTAACAGCAGTTTATGGACTAGGACATGGAGCAATCAGTAGTACGGCAATCCTACTATCTTTGTGGTTGTTATGTGTGAAAGGTGATACAACATTCCCCGAACTACTGCTAAACTTTCAATTTTTCCTATCAAACAAGTTTTAGTGTTCAATTGTTTATAAATATTTAATTACATGTCAAACATTATAATAATAAATTATATACATATAAACACGCAAGAGCATATTCTTTACATTATATATGAGTGTGTATGGAAAAAACCACAATAGGTTGTCACCTAAAATGAATAACAATTTTCGTCATATGCTTCCAGCCATCAGATTTTGATTAGATGATCGAGCGTGCAGAATTTGATTTTTAATCGTTTATCTACGAATGGTATCGAGCTGAATTTTGGTTGTGTACTTTAATAACATCAAGCACTAGAATAAAATATAAAACAAATATTTCCAAAAGTATAAAATGACCAATATACACCCAAAATATTTCAGAGCAACCTCAGTCAGTATAAAATTTTGGAAATATCTGTCTTATATTTTTTTCTGGTGTTCCAATCAAGTCACTCTCTCCATCAAATTTCAACTCAATCTGGTTCGTAAAAAGATAAAATAATAGTAATATGCACTCTCGACATTCGATCAAGATCTGATCATTGCAAGCATAAACAAAATTACCACTCATTGGAAGTGACACCTATCGGGGGGGGGGTGGTGTGTGTGTGTGTGTGTGTGTGTGTGTGTGTGTGTGTGTGTGTAAGGTGAAAACATAAACCTTGAAGATAGAAGAGAAATTGAATGCAGTTGCAGATCAGCACAAGCATGCATTTGTAGACACCATGATACCAGCTAATGTAATTCCAGTAAATGATACAAATACGATGATTATATAGCTTTTCCAAAGGACAAAATGGTTTATCAAAGAAATACAAACATAATGCTTTACGGCCTGAGCCTATTTAATGATAGCAGAGTTGACCCATTTCACTTCAATAAACATTTTGTTGTGGTCAGTCAAGTCCTCGACGTATTTTGTGTAGCTTAGATGATATTGGATCTTGGATATCTTGGGAAAGACTTGGTTTATGTTTAAAACCACAAAGTATAAAAAAGTCAGAAGCCATAGAAAAAAAAAAGTCAGAAGCCATAGAAATAAATGTATAAACCTTTTTACCATAGGTAGATCCAGTGTTTAAAAACACGGATTAGTGGGGTGGATCGTCCACCCACCAATCCTGGTTCGACTTGGCCAGATCGATAATCTGGATCGGCGATCTGGCAAAGGTTAAAAAAAATAAAAATAAAAATAAAAAAAATAATACAATATAAGATGTGACGTACATCTTTCTCATAACAAGGTCCAATTGGCTTCTTGGTTACATAGTGTGGTTCTTTGCACAAGGTTTGTGGATCAAAACAGCTCATGGGCATTTATTTTATTTTGAATTCCTTAAGAGCACTATTTATTTTCCTAAAAATAGACAACATTTTGGATTGTAAAGTGAGAGAATGCGCTTGAGTGGGCTCAAACCTCTGCCCTGAAGCCCAGAAACCGTACATGCTAGCCAACAAAACTACTCGAGTTTCTTGAATTAAAATAGACACATAATATTATATATACTCAAAAATTGCCAATTCCATCCAAGAACCAGATTGTTCTCCAAAGATTACCGATCCCTATCAGCGGTTTCCAATCCGGACCAGCGATTTTTAAAACATTGAGTAGATCAAAATGACAGTTCCTAGATACTCCACGACTTCAATCTATTGAAAAAGAGCATTTTCTGTCTTCTACTAAAGCACAGTATGACAATAATAATTTGACCCCCTAAAGTAGGAAGGGCTAATGCCGAATTTATCTCATATGATGATCAAATCATCCAACTAATAGCACGGAAGAAGAGAGGAATAACTCATTATCTGAGGATAAAGTGAACACACTCTTCTTGAAGGGACTGGGAGATATTATATTTTGTCGCATTCTAACTTTGCATTCTTATTATATCCCTATATCATGCAACATGTGCATATTCTATCTCATGCATAGAAATCAGCTGGGGATATCTCAATTGTTCATTTGTAGCATATTCATTGAAAACAAATTGCTAGTAATGTCACAAAGAAAAGAAAAAGAAATGATTCATCAGAAACTCACTCAGTGCACTCGTTTAAAGCAGTTAAGAGCTTTGAAAGGGTGTGGCTGGTGATTTCAAAGATCGGTCTGCAACTATTTTCTTGAATCTCTGCAAGTGCAGCCACAGCATTTGCTACCACCATCGGGTTACTATCGGAGATCAAATCCTTGAGAGTATCTAGGAAACCCCTGTCTTCCACTAGCTCAGCATTTATATCATACAGTTTCGCAACACATATTGATGCTGTCTTCCGAACATAAGGATCATCATCCTGTCGATATTTATAAGCCAGGAAAAGTTCACTAAATCAAATTAACATTGATGAAAAACCAACTGATATATGGTAAGATGGCAACAGGGCACCTTAAGACATCTTTGAAGAGGGTCACATAAATATTCAGTGATTTTATCAACACGAATGCATCCCATTGTTCGTACAGCTAAAGCACGGATTAATGGATTTGGGTCTTGCGAATCCTGCAAAAGTAATTAGAAGATAAAAATCACATAGGTGCCCACAAAACTATTTCTTCCATTCAACCCCAACAGATAAATGAATGCTTCTCAAACTATAAATGCATTTTCATATCTTTAAAGAAGATAAACACTAAGTATTCTCTAAAAGCATGATACGTATTAGCACCCCAAGATTTCAAACTAAGTTACTCAGATACCTGTAAATGCTCAACATACTAGCATGGACATACACTGATACCCATACTGGGTACTTCTAGGATACCTTGTGCGTCATGAACAAAATAATATAAGCGATAAAATATTACATAACAGAAGCATAACGTGTCAGTTATGAGTTAAAATAATGATATCTATAATAAAACATGGATATATTATTAATATAATATCTTTTTTTTCAGAGAAAAGGTTCACTATAATATTAATATGATATCAATAATAAAAAAATAAATATAATATTAAATATAATAAATATAAATATATACAATCTATTGTTAAGCTATATACTATTTGGGGTCGGCTACACGAATCCTATTCCACCATTTTGCTCTATCAACCATACCCTCAATGAGGCCATAAGTCCCAATATCTTTTCTCACCAACCATGTCCCTTTGGGCCCACCTCTTGCCCTTTTTTAGTCCTCAACTTGAATCAACTCGCACCTCCTAACAGATATTATACTGAGTCGACGCTGCACATGCCCAACCCATCTAAGTCTACTTTCTCTCATCTTATCGTCTTTTGGAGCCTCACTTAAGTTCTCTTGAATATATCCATTTTGAATTCTACTCCTTATTTTGTCACTCATGCATCTCAACATCCTCATCTCAACTACAATTATACAATGGGTATGTTGTTCTTGACCGCAAAACATTCCGCCCCATAAAGCAAAGCTGATCTCACAGCCATTCTATAGAACTTCCCTTTCAGCTTCATTGGTAATGCAGCGATATAAAACTCCAATTGGACATCTTCACTTCGTCCACCCATCTCTAATTTTATGTGTGATATCTTCCTCAATTTCTCCATTTTCCTAGATTATCGACCCAAGATATTGAAAGTGTGCTCTTTTCTTGTATTTTTGGGTTGTCAATCTTAATTGCTTCCTCGTCTCTACTCCTATTATTACTAAACTTGCATTCCACATACTTTGTCTCGGTCCTGCTAATTTTAAAACCTTTATATTTGAGAGCATCCCTCCAAAGTTCTAACATTGTGTTGACGCCGCTTTGGATCTCCTCGATCAAAACTATGTCATCCAGAATAACATAGACCACTATACCTCACCTTGTAAGTGCCTAGTTAAGTCATCCATAATTAACACAAAGAGGTATGGGCTCAACAGTGACCCCTGGTGTAAACCTATTGTCACTGAAAACTCACTCGTCCCTCCACTAGTTGTTCGCACACTAATTAGCACTCCCTTGTACTAACCAAGTCAATATAGTATCTGAAGACTCCTTTTTTTTCCAATACCCACCAAATTAAATATTGAGGTACTCTATTATAAGCATTCTCTAAATCAATAACTACCATGTGGAGGTGCTTGTCCTTCGCCCTAAACTTCTCAATGAATTGCCTAAGCAGGAAAATAGCATCAATTGTTGACCTCCCTAGCATAAAACCAATGTAACTTTCTGATACATACGTTTCATGCCTTAGTCGCTGCTCAATCACACTCTCCCATAGCTTCATAGTTTGGCTCATTAATTATATGCTATATATTATAATTTTATGTTTACTACAGAAGCTTCTTATATATATCTCACAATGTGTCAGATAGGACACTTTTCTAAAGTATTTATCCTAAAATTTAGGAAAGCCGAGTCATCCCTGCTCCCATACCATTGTCAATATATGTAGCTGAGTGTCTTAGATAATGTGAATATTCAACCAAGCCCATCTTTTGTTTGGAATAAGAGAAGATCCCATTTAAGTGAACACCACTTAGTTTCCCATCAAATTCACCTTTCTATTGTCAATATTTCTGAATTTTTTTCTAGAGTAAATATTACATGTAGATATTTTGATCTTCATTTGGTGTCGTCACAATAGGGTAACAATACTAATACCAGATAGTCAGAGGATACTTGTATATAAAATGAGAATTATAAAAACATAATATAAATAAAATCCAAAAATATGCATTATGGTATGAGATAAACATTTTGAAATATCATCATCAGAATTATAAAAACATAATATAAATAAAATTCAAAAATATGCATTATGGTATGAGATGAACATTTTGAAATATCATCATCATCATTCGACCGTTATCCCAACAACATTTTAAATATAAATATGAACCTTTTAAAGGAAAAATGACCGTAAATGATTGTGGCATATGCATAAGAGATGCAAGTGCTCTAAAATCTCCCAACAACATATTTAAATGAACCTTTTAAAGGAAACATGACCCCTAAATGATTGTGGCATATGCATAAGAGATGCAGATGCTCTAAAAAATCATAAAAGGTGCTACTGCATGAGGTACAAATGCATTAGATGCAGTACTCCATTGTGTGCCACGTAATCAAGATGAGAAGAGGGAAAAAAGCCTTTCCAAATAGAATGCAAATAACCGCTTATCAGCGGCATTTTGCAGGACTTTTCTAATGCAAACAGGATGTGGCAAACGATATCCAGCTTACTGCCAACATAGTGACACCTAAACCGGGCTAGAATGAGTTGATGGATCTTTCCAAAGAAAGCTGCAATTTTGCCAAAATGCACTCCTTAGTAAACTGTTTTACATCATCATGTCTAATCCCTATCATGAATAGTAAAATGAACAGTATTCCAGATCAAATGTAATTACAGATAAAATCAGTAATTATTAGACAATTTCCAAATTCAGAAAGCACCTCAGAATTTAAAGCTTATAATTTGTACATGCTAAGGGTAAAATGGTCATAATTAAATGTCAATGTTTTAGGAAACTTCTTGTCATTGCAAAGCTTTATGCGCCTACATTTTCTCTTTTTTGGAGCATAATTACCATGATTGGGATTGAATGAGATCTAGAATCGGGACCAGAACCATGGGATCGTGACAAGCAAGAAGCTCCTTATAGTCAGAATTGAAGTCCGAAAACCTTGAAATCGAGTATCTTGACCCCAATATGTGGGGAGCTCGATTCAAACTTCATAGGATATAAATTATAAAGGACTGAGCCCCGTCTAGTTTAAAATTGAGATCCCTGAGAGCACTTAACTAGTACAGCAGTATCTTACTATACTATACAACACTGCATACTGCTATACTACAGCATACTATAAAACTATATTGTACTATACTGTACTATATGCAACTATATTTAAATTTACTATATACAGCTATGTAATATATCCCACAGTAACTGTACTATATAGTATATTACTATTACACCATGCCATACTGCTAGACTATATTATACTGCTATACTTTACTACTATGCCATACCACACTGCCACACAATATACTATAATGCTAGGGAATCTAGATCCCTTGTAACTCAAGATCTCAACCCCTAAGATGAAGGAGTGAGATTCCAAAATTTAAAAATCACAAAGGAGCAAGAGTCTCTTCCTTTTAGAGCAAAAACGAGATTCCAGAGAGGAATCAACCCCTTGGATGGAAGATCCCAGTGACTATGTCTTGGAGCACGTACAAGGCTTTCTTAAGAGCTATAGGCACTGATTGATATTTTTCCCAAGTTAGTCAATGAATGAAATGAGGTATAACACAATTAATGGACTGCAGCATAGTTATTCTCTTTTTTTTTGGTTAATCGAAGCCCACATCATACCTGGTTGCTAAAAGACTCTTGTCACAATGGACGCCAACAAAATCCAAGAATGAAAGAAGAATGAGGCTTCAACACAGGTTATGTAAAGCAGTGATAATGATTTACTACAAAAGCAATAATCTCAAATTGCAGCACACATACCAATATAACATTCCAGAAGAGAGACTCTTTACTGATTTTTGTCACATTTCCCCAAAAAATGTGCTTTATAAATCTCAAATATTTCAGCCCTAAAAAAGGTCACAAATTTCTTCAGGTAGACCACAGAGATAACATATTATTTTAGAATCTAACAAAATGCAACCCCATATTATGAGAGCCCATAATGTAACATGCCAAAGAGAATTACAAAACAATCTCTGTTATCTAACCAGCAAAACCATGCATCACTCGCAAATTTACAATATACAGCATATAAATCACTACAGATGAGCACAAACAGCCACTAGGTTTCCCAAAACATTCATCAGATAAACTATTTTTCATGTAATTGCATTCAAAATAGAGATGGCAGCAAATCATAGACGTACCTTAACAAATGTATTTACAGCCAATATAGCAAGATCTGGCTGGCTTTTTGCATAGTTTATAAGATACAAATAAACGAGCTTCTTCAACTCCAGATTCTCCGTTTGCATGCAATTCACAACATCAGTAAACAATGATGAAACATCCTTGCCAACAGTCATTGCAGCAATCACCTTCTTGACGGCATCCTTCTTCTTATCCTAAAGGAACGATATAAAAAGCAAGAATCTCATAATTAGTGTGTTTTCTATGATTTTATTTGAGCTGGACTTTGTAAATAGAAATTCAGTACAATAAAACAATAGAAAAACATAGAAGTTTGAGTGTGTAATCTTTGATTTTATGACCACTTCAATGATAATTTCTTTTCAATAACTTCGTCCTTTTATTGCTGAAATTCGGATGATACAGAATTGCTTATGTGAACCCACTGTTGGGCATTTGCAAAATTCTAATTCGCAGACAAATTTTATAATGCCTCAGAGATAGAAAACGCACACCGTTCTGCTTCAGGGAACTAGTTCCCAACAATGAAAGAGCCATGATACTAATTCCAAAACAATCATCATAACATACAAGTAACACACGTTACCTATGAGCTAGAGCTTCAAGAGGTCTAGATGATACTGTGCTACAGAGTTCTCATATAAAGGATTAAGTTTTTGTGACAATCAATTGTACATTACCTTGTCAATCAAATAATGTGTGTTCGTATGTTTAACGATAATTTCCCAACACATAATGGAAAGATTAACTCAATGATAGTCAAAACATGCTTAACAAAAAGACAAGAGCCTTTACACATATGAAACATTTAGAAATAAAAAAATACAGGATACATAGCAGGGTAATAATGCATGTCAAATGCATCATATACTTTCGTATTAATACAAACTTCACTGATGGAAAGAGAAACAACATAAGGCTCTCAATCAAGAGGATCAAATTCATCTCATACATACAAGGTCGAATAAAAATCCCAAATTTAGATGAAAACTTGAAACATCACCCACTTTACTAGGCTCCTAGTGAACATCTAAAAACTCCAAAAGAAAATCTCAAATGAACAATACTGTTATTCCACCTAAACTATGCGACTTGCCTAAAACAATAACCAAATGGACAGCATTAAGGGATTCCCCCCTGAAAATTAGAGATAGATACAAAGAGAGCCATAAATCTTGATAACATGGTGAATTAGTCGAGTCTCCGGACATGGAACCATGACTCCAGAGGGAGCTCAAAACAATGAACATGAATGCAAAACTAGCTTCTGCAAATTGGCTCTAAAGCCACCTTTAAAATTAGGTTCCACAAAGCCTTCGAGCACAAAAGAATGGACCTCCTTAGCTCGAGAGTGAAAGGCACAACACTGATAGGTAAAAGTCCAGCACCTTGCAATAACAACCATGAATGCCCTGAACCAGAGAAAGGACCATCTCCCAAAGTGTGGCAGCATGGAAGGTCTTTCCCATTGCCTCCGTATATTCACACAAATACTACATAAAGTCAATGATACCTAAAAAGTTAATATGATTCCACGAATTCCAGAAAATCATTGTCCCGTGATGGAAGAAAATGGTACCATTTCCCCAAGTGTGGTAGCATAGAAGATCATGTTTTCCAAGCCTCCAAATTCATAGGCATACTAAGTTGCCAACAATATCAATTTGATGAGCTAGAGTAGCCAACATCATATTCGGAATTTCCAGAGTGCAGATGACCCACCCAATTAAGAGCAGTGTTCAGTGATCTCTTTCAAACAACCATGATTTCCAGGGGCCCACTTAAACTACAGTGTGTTTCTTTTTCTAGTAAAAACAGTTGGTATGTTTTCCATAATCATCCAGATTTAATGATTGTATTTAATTACATTCTAACTATAAGTTGCCATCCAGGTGATTTTCTTTGAACAAACTGGCATGATATATTTAATTACACAAAGTAAAGAACTTGTAGAGTAATATCGGCATTGTACATCATGTCACCAAAAGAGTGATCAAATAATTTGCTTTTTTTTTTTTGGAAAATTGTAAGAGTGATGAAATATTATAGATTGTAGAACTCAAGGTTGTAAACTACAGCTAACAGCATGTCTTCCCAAGTTTTTCTGTCAATTCTCAACTCAGAAATTTACAATTTACATGTCAAAACTTCTGTGTTGTTCAAATTTTTGTCAGTCACTTGCGGCGACTCTATGAAGCTGACCCCAATTAGTTTGGAAAGGCTTCGATGATGATGATGACTTGCAACTCCGCCAACTTCTTTAATCATTCAGTAGGATCATAAATGGAAACAAAATAATCAGCTTTTCAGCCAAATTTTAGATATCAATGACAAACTGTGTAACTCTCTGATAATTTGATGTGAAACAATTCGAGTTAGTATCTCTCAAATTCATGATAAATAAAGAAACAGCAACACCATAATCCAGTGTTTATAGAACCATAATGGATCAGCTGGTCCAACATTTGAATGTGGATGAGGTCCAAGATCAGTCCCAGTCCTTACAAAATTTGGAGAAGCACAGAAGTCGCTAGTCCTAACCAATGTTTCATGGCCACAGCATGCAACTGCTTTTGCCATTCCTATTTTCGGTCATTTCAGCAACTTGTATTTGAAAAATATTTGTAAACCCAACATCTCCTTCAAGTTATTCAGGATGTTTAAAATTTAAAAGTTAAAACCCCTCTCTCAGAGAAAAGCCATCCCTAAATTGTAACAGTACAACCCCAAATCCTAGTTATTGCCAAACCCATGGAAACTCTTAGGGGGAGGTTTTACATGCTTCTCACATGTACAGTACCATGCTAAACCTTTATTTTTGCATGAAAAAATATTAAAAAGTGAGACCTTGGGGACATTGGGGTTTTGTGCATAAAAAAGTATGCATCGTATCCTCACATAAGTTCTTCCACCACTCTGATTAAATCAAAGAAGATATCCCATTAATTCCAACTATGAACATCCACAGCTCATGATGGTTATGCCTTGAACTCCAAAAAACATATTAATGTTGAACTGGTCATAGAAAACTCTAGCGTGAGTAGGAAATAATTTTCACTGGGCAAATGGATGAAAAGATCAGAGAAGTTGCAACCTAATTAACATTTTGTTAGCCAACCTGAGGGCATAGTCTTCTTGAAATTCTTAGATGCAACCTGGTTATACAAATTATTAACCCATTATTTAAACTTTCTGGTGATGTATTTACTTAGGTGGTACACACATGACAATAAAAGGGTTGAGAGGGTCAAATGATGGAAGACCTCATATGTCTTCTTAACAACTAAATGGGAAAGCATATCCATGGTAGATAACAAGTTAAACCTGTGTTACCTGCCATTACAAGGTTTGCAAAAACCTAAAAGTTGCAATGCGTTTTTTTTTTTTTAATGTTGACAAAGGTTGTGAAGCCTAATTAAGCCAAATTCTGAGTTAAGATCAATTTTTCCCTCTGGCATTTGGCTTGAATCAGTTTGGTTAACTAATAAAACTAGCAGAACCATGACAAATTCCTTTCTCACTTAACAATTCCAAATGTCTTCACACAATTGATTAAACGGTCTACACACCTTACTAGAGTTTCTAGATGATGGATACTTACAGGCCAATAACAGGCAACATCTATATAGGAATGGATGGGCAAAGAAGGACATAAGAATGGACCATAACCAAAACAAAAACAAAAAAGAAGAAAAAAAGAAAGAAAGTTATCAAAAGCACACCATCCATTGGAAGATAGCAATAAAAGATTGGAAACATAACTCCATCCTATATGCGACAGCTAGTTTAGCTCTCGTTCTAATAACACAGCAAACATACCCAAACTCCCTTGAAAGCTTGAAGCTTATCATATAGAGAAATTGAGCTTAAACCAACACCTCCACATATACTTAACTAAGCATTCAAAATGTATACACAACAAACAAAATCAAGTTAAAAAATAAAAAAATCACAGAAATCAAAATATATCATAAGCTGGGAATTTTGAAGTGAAGACAAATTCCCCAATTATGTATGAGAAATCAAATAATCAAAGAGATCATCACTACGCTTTAACCGAGGATTGATGTACTAGATGCTCTAGGCCAGTGAAAAATATTCTCCTACCTATCACAGACAACCAATTAATCCATCAGCCCACGATCCAGCCCTCAAATTCAACAAAAGTCTGGAACAAGAGTCAAGTTCCCGTAAGAGAACCATGGCTACAATTAGGAATCGAGAAATCAGGGATCAAATTGATCCCTGCTAAAATCAGCGACCTTACAAATTCGGAACATCCAAAAGTTAACGTCAACAGACTCTTGACAACCAAATAAACAAGCAAAAA
Source organism: Amborella trichopoda (assembly GCF_000471905.2). The sequence goes on along the minus strand of NW_006497557.1, from coordinate 1,140,695 downwards.
CTAATTAATCAATTATCATCAACATAGATTATAGATACACATTAAAATCCAAGAGGTTCCAAAAATTAAGAGAAAGAATACAATAAGACAACAATGGATCAGCTTCAAGAATTCAAAATCAACAGATCTAGCAAAAGGGCTCCCGTAGTAATATTCGAGAAAACTAGTTTAGTAGTATCATCACATTTATGCACCACAAGTTAACGTGCAAAGGTCACCTGCACCTTACTTTTTGAGGATAAAAAACAAAGCGTGATAAGAGGTAAACCACACAGATCCAAGATTAAAGAGACCCAATTGATTGAGGTAGAGAGGGAGAGAGAGAGTAAACAGAAGGGGAATTGAGACAGAAAATAAGTACCAGATCCAAGATGAAAGAGACCTAATTTCTCAAGAGAGACAGAGAGAGTGTGGAGTCCGTACCTTATACTGGGAATTGAGCTCGTCTTTGAGTTCGGGGATCTCCCCCTTCTTAGTGGTGGAGAAATACTTGGAGTCGTGCCCGCTCATGTTTGACCTGCTTTGCGCCTGCAACTATGGCCGCAAGAGCAGAGCAAATGGAAAGCAGAGAGAGAGAAATGAAGGGAGATGGATAGAGAGAGGGGCGGGGGAGCTTCTCGCAAGAGGGAGAAGCAGAACGAATATGTACTCTTCACCCCCTCAACACGAATGACCATTTCATATTAGTTGCCACTGCCAGTAACACTTATGGGGTTTTTTGGCCATAAGCCGCAGGAGCTCCCGGTTGACGAGTAAGAATGAGAGGGTTTTTTTACGGAAAATGTTATTGCAAAATCACGAAGGGTTACCAATGGGAGGTTTAATTTCTTATTTTAATTTGGGTGCGGTTTGTATAGAGCCTGGGCTCTAAACAACCAAATTAAAACCTACCTACAAATAGTGTCGAAAAATGTGGTTTTAACATTGAAAATTTTTGTGATAGCCTTAAAATATATTTTTATTTTTATTTTTATTTATAAATTTTAAAGTTTCAAAAATAGTGTAGATCGATGAAAATCTTGAAAATTGGCCGTCCAAAAATGCATTATGCAATACATTATTTCTAAAACTTGAAATCCATTTTTTCTCATGTCTATGTATCTTGATGTCGAGATGATCAATTTGAGGATATTTGAGCATCCAAACAATCTCTTCTAGTGAAATTTTTGAGGTAAGCTCTAATTTGAACTATTCCCTTTTAATTTTAGGTGCAATTTGTATAAGGATACAATCTTCTTATGTAAAACTAAGATTGCAATAATCTATAATGCCAATTTTGTTTGGATGGTATGGATTAACACATCTTTCAAATAGTCATAATACATGATTTATTTTTTGAGATAACTAAAATTCATACCGTCTAAATAAAGTGAACAATGTAGAATAATATATTCTTATTTGTACAAATAAGGTTGCATCCTTATATAAAAATTTTCCTTTAATTTTAGTTTGAACGGGTATCCTAGTAACTTGACCCTAAGAAGCTTCAAACAATAGGAAAACCTTTTTATATTTGAAAAAAAGTATAGATTAATACTATTAACCTTTCGTATAAGGTAGTCACAATTAATTTTGATCATTGGAATTAAAATTGGGTGGCTGCATTTATTCTAGTGACCGCATTCAAAGTTGAAAAGAAATTTTCAATTAATATCGACCACTGGATTTAAAATTGGGTGGTTACATTTATTCTATTGACCACATTCAAAGTTAAAAATAAATTCTCTCGAACTTTATGACACACCTAAGCTATTAGATTTCATCTTGGATAGTTATAAGTAATTATGGCTTCCTTGTATGATAGGTAAATGGTCTTATTGTATATAATGCATTAGTTTCTTATATGTTAAAATATTGAAATGTCTTACTTAAAAGATTCAACAAGGGTAATTTAGATATTTTAAAAAATATTTTTTGGAAAGAAACCTAAATAAAATAAAAATTAAAATAAGAAAATTTATACATATCTCCCAAATTCTCGTTATTTAAAATATGTTCCTAAATTTATATTTTCATGTTTATACGTTTTTAATGTTCCCTAGCCTCCCCTTTTCTTCCCACGTTTTCGATGTGGGATTTGATGATGGGTGCGGTTTGTATAAGGCTGAGGCTCTAAACAATCAAAGTAACGTACATTCAAATAGTGTCGAGGAATCTGGTTTCAATACTATAAGTCTTTATGATAGCCTTAAAATTTCTTTTCATCTCTAATTATAAATTTTAAAGCTTCAAAAATAGTGTATATCAAATAGATCAATGAAAACTTGAAAATCTTGAAAATTGACAGTCCAAAAATGCATTACAAGATGCACTATTTTCAAAACTTGAAATCTATTTCTTCTCATGTCCATGCATTTGAGATCTAGATGATTAATTTGAGGATTTTTTAGTATCAAAACAAGCTCTTCTAGTGAAATTTTTTATGTGTGTCTTAGTTTGATTGTTTAGAGCCTCGCACTTATATAAATTTTTTCTTTAAATGTCTGCCCCCTTTCCTCAATACTCTCTCCCCTCAATTCTCTAAATAACCATGCGATGTCTTACAAAAAAACTACGCCCTCTACCTATGCAACATGAGATTAAGAAAATTATAAAAACATCAAAGTAGATTAAGTTGAGAAATACGTTAACATTTTCCAAATATTTGTTATTTAAATAGAGAAAACAAATAAAGTCTCAATGAAAATGGAAGCTATGAGAGAGAAAGACCGATCCGATATGTTTGAGAGAGAGAGAGATGTTCATTGTCTTTCTCTGTTTGTGTTATAGAGAGAAGTCCAATAAGTTTGTATTTTTGTTTGTGTATGTACATGTGATAGAGAGAGATGTCCAATGTGCTTTTTGTACGTGAGGGAAAGGACCAATGTGTGCGACACAAAAATCATAGAGAAAGATGACGACTAATACCACAAAATTAGTATAAAAAATCAAAAAATCATTTTCTCCCTCATTTCTTCACTGTAAATTACAAAAGGAGTATAAAAAAAAATTGTAAATTGTAAAAGTATTGTGTTAAAATTAGTATAAAAAATAATATCAAAATCAATAGACACTCAAATGAGAAACGTCGTCTCGATTTTCATGCAATTTCGTAAAATACTAAAAATACATAATGCACTAACCCCCATTTTTTTGGAAACTCAAAAAACCAATATTTTTAGGGACATTTTATTAGGGGGACATGCACACAATTTTCCCTAAAGATAAAGCTGATCTTTTGACATTTGTAATGATTTTATAAGGGGTTTTGATCTCTTAAATGAGATTTTATATGTATCTCAACAAAAAAAATTAAGAGCACATTGTTAAATAGCATTAGAGAGCAAAAATTAGAGCAAGCCGTTTGGGTTCAGGTGATTTGAAACTTTGGTTTTGTTGAAAAATCAATGGGGTTCCTGATGCAATAGAAACTACAGTAACAAACTCAAATACACAAATCAGATGGAGGTTACATACTTTTTGTCGGATTTGATCTCTTTTTTGCACTTGGAGAGTTCAATGCTGCCCCTTATGGTCACCCACTTTTGATTATAAGAACCAGGAGGAAAAAACTCTAGAATGCAAACCCCAAGTCATTCGATGGAAAGCTCAAGAATGCTCACACATACAGGAGAGGATCTGCAATTTGTTTTATTATTATTTTTGCTCATTTTTCCTAGGAATAGGAATTGCGCTAGGATAAGTTTAAGTGGGAGGAGGGAGGCTTTTGGTGAGTGAGTTGTTATGTGAGAAGATTTTGGAGAATAGATTAGAACTAATCGTTTAGGAAGGATTTGGAAGAGAATAGAGAATTATGTTAAAAAAAATAAGGAGATAGACGTGAGAGGAAATAAGGAGATAGGTGAGAGAGAGAGAGAGTGTGTGTGTGTGACAGGTCTAATTTGTAGAAAAATGTTTTTCTTGTATTTTGCAGCAGACAATGAATGGCTTTAACAATTTGTCATAGTTGTTAAAGTTT
>NW_006497557.1:1109250-1126635 GCF_000471905.2 Amborella trichopoda | reverse complement strand
CATTTATAAACATTTTCTGAAGAATATATATTAAAAACCACCTGAGATGCATATAAACATTTTAACAGAGATGCATAATTCAAAGGATTTCACAAATACCCTACTGGCGTCTCAAGTAGGTCACTTATATACCCCATCAGCATTCTGATGGGTCCAAACAACCCCTGCAAGTCCAAACGTACTTCACCAACGTACCGGATGAGTCCAAATAGCCCGTACCAGATAGGTCTAAACAATCCCTGCGGGTCCAAACATACCTCACCGATTTCCCGGATGAGTCCAAATAGTCCCTACCTGCGTAACCAGATAGGTCCTAATAATCCCTACAGGTCCGATCATACCTCAACGGTATCCCGGATGAGTCCAAATAGTCCCTACCGACATAACCGGATAGGTCCTAACGATCACTGCAGGTCCACTTATACTCAAAATTATCTCTGAAACTCTTTAAACATCATAAAACAACAATATCACATATGCGAAGTATCATTGAAAATTTTAACATGAATTCACTTGAAGCAATTTAATAACAATCGCTTCCATTGAAATATCTCCAAATAGCCATTTAAACAGTTTATGCAATAATTTCTGAAAGGTAACAGTTCTGAAGAACATTCTTGAAATCTAACATGATAACAGTCTAGTATCAATAGACGAACTTTTATGAAAATCCAAAATTAAATACGGAATTATCACAATTTATGGAATTGCCAATTTATAAATAATCATTTCATAAGCAATACTACAATCAAGTGCAAAAATATCAGTTTTTCAAATAATGAGGCAGACATTGTCATATGAATTTTAGAATGTCTAAATATTAAAAATCAGTAGAAGGAAATCTCATAATTTTACTAAAAATGGAAATATCACATTTATTTCTAATAATTTACAGTCTTTAAAATTCTGAACAATAGACATGAAAATTAAAAATTTATTTCTAATAATTTACATCATTTAAAATTCCTAACAATAGATAAAATATCACAATTTTACTAAAAGATTATTTTTCAAAACAATGAGGTCACTTACGCATAAAATTTACCGTGTCCAAAATTCATGATAATAGACAAAATAATCATTTCACTTTAGAACAAAAAACGGATTATTCTTCAAGACAATGAAGCCACTTATCTATAATATTTGAGAGGGAACTTTCGATAAGAGAGAAGGAGTTCACTGCATTTGTAAGAGGGAGAGCGAGAAAGGAAGTTCTGTAGGGCGAGAGTCCTTACCCTCTTTCTATTTAACTCCTTATAACTTATTATTATATTACTTTATTACACTTCACCTCATACATGAGGTGTAGTACTAACATTAAATTTGTAATGTTTAAAACCCACTTCCACCAAAGGACGTGGCAATTGAAAGAAAAAGTTGAAGGGTAAAAGGGCATAAGAGTAGTGATGGTCCCTAAGGACCATAATGCCTATATGGACCATCATACTATAAAGAGCATTTTTTTTTGTTCTAAAAATTAAGGTTGTTACAATTCCCGTCGATAGAATCTCGTCTTGACCTCTCATCAAGATGATGCTCACACAACCCATATGTGTCTTATTTCCCAATGTCTCAAACAACAAAGGCGGTCAACGTTATGCGATAAGCAAACCAAGCCTACTGGCATTTTATCTTTCAATGACTACGCATCCTAGAAAGTAAGTGTGAATGCCCATCCAAACCATGCGTACATGTATTCAAGCAAATTATAAAACCCTATATTGCCATCCATTTATTGAAAGAATTAGACAACATTTGTGGTGCAAAAAAACAATTAAGGGCTCTTGGACACTACGAAATGTGAATGCTTTAAAGGAAACGTTTAAACAAACATTAGACCCTAAATAAAAAACCGAAAGACATCAAATTCGAGGCCAAATTCACATATATGTTTTATATCAGAAACACAAGCTTTATATTATACTGAGCACCTAACAATTCTAAAGGCAGAATCCCTTGTTACAATTTACATTGGCTAAAGAAAAAGAAAATAAGTTGAACGCCTTTGATTCTGGCCTTGAAACCTGTATATCTGTTTCTAAGGATGAAAATATATAGACATATAAAAAGGGAAAAGATAACATCGAGAGCATATCGGCCCATATACATGTGGATGTATGCCTGGGATATTGTCCTTCAAGTCTGGTCTTCTTAAGAGAAAGGGTCTCAAGTGAATCGTAGGAGACGATTATCTCTGTTCGTGTCCTGAATACCTCACTCTCTTTTCCTATCTTAATTCTTATTGAGGCAAAACCCCACAAGAATGCTTATCTCTATTAGAATGTGTCTACCAAAAATGCAGAACCCCTCTTCAATCGAGAGATCGCCTTTTATACTGTTAAGTTATGATTTTTCAAGGGATAACCATGCATTTCCCATCTTCGAATCTCCACCCTTCACCTTCATTTTGAACTTATCCTTTCTTTGGAATCATGGAATCTGCTGGGCGTAATTCTTATCTTCATAATGTTGTTTACTTCTTGTGTTTATCTTTTCATGCTGCTAATCTCTTTGTTGGGTTGGCCACGCAAGCATAACCACAGATACTTGTCTTGAATTTCAAATATTCGAACCTCATGATCATGTGAGAGCAAAATCAGGGATTCATCAGTGTTGTCAGTAGACCGCAACTACTTATGTTGTTCAACTTAATTCATACTACACCTTCTAAGGGTGATAAAGCAATTAGTCAAGGGTCCAACAACTTTGATTTCATGAGAGAACGCCTTGTATTGAGGAAGCAATCCTCATTGTGGTAACCAAATGTCGCATGGTCCATAAGGCTAACTGCCAAGAGATAATGATGGATTAAGCCATCTTCAGGCAGCTTTAGACTGCCGATTGATATGGTGATGGGTTAAGCCATCCCCGGGTAGCTTTAGACTGCAGATTGATGTGGTGATGGATTAAGCCATTCCCGGGTAGCATTAGACTGCCGATGGATGTGGTGATGGGTTAAGCCATCCCCTTGCAACTTTAGACTACCGATTGATGTGGTGATGGGTTAAGCCATCTCCGGACAACTTTAAACTGCCAATTGAAATGGTGATAGGTTAAGCCATCCCCAGACAGCTTTAGACTGTCGATTGATATGGTGATGGGTTAAGCCATCCCCGGGCAGCTTTAGACTGCCGATTAATGTGAGACTTCAAGGGGAAGGGTTGTGATGCCTCGAAAATGAATCCTCGAAAGTCTCAGCTTGCTTGCTTCAGAACACAAAGCTCTGAGGTGTCGACCAAGGCATATTTCAGCTAGCAGTAGATACAGACATGTGTTAAGCCAAGTCCAAATACCTTCAAGGACATGTTTGAGTGGTACCATTAAAAACCATGTTTATTTTTTAGCATCCGTTAAGGATAGTTGTCCAACGTGCGTTACCGACTTCATTGTATGTCTTCAATCAAGTGTTTGTTTAGAGAGTACTTAGTCTTATATGGGGACTAAGCAATATATCTTCAAGGCAAAGCTTATTAATAATTTATCCAGTGGTTATTCACACCCCCATCTTTATCAGATGTTCATTGAAATGTATCTAGTCTTGTATAAGACTAAAAGTACACCAAATTGCTCTTAAGTCCCATCCCTTTGACATGAATCTTATATATTTCTCGAGCTGTCAGAGAGTCTTCTACCATCCTACTTGTAGGAATATGCATCATGACAACATTTTTCTTCTCAATCACATTGTGTACATAATGATACTGGATATTTATGTGATTCATCTTACTGTGATACTTAGGGCGCGTTCGCATTTTGGAATACATGGTTTTGGAAACCACATCTTCTAGGGAAATGGATACCACAAGTTTCAAGCTCTAAGATTACCCATGGAACTTGTAGTAACCGCTTTTTAACCATAAGTAAGAGTTAAGTGGATATTGCAATATCCACTTTAGTGTAGTACTTCCCGTTTATCGCGGTTTCCAAATCATATCTTCCAAAAAGCAAGCACACCTTCAGGGTCCTTTGTGAAAGCCAATCCCCGCATTGTATCAAGAAATTCGCCTATTCGGCTTGGCAATAACCTCCTGAGCCACATGCCCTCATGCAAAATGTTCCACCTCCATCTTTGATAGTGTCACACATGTATGTTTCTTTCTACACCAGGAAATTGCTCCTCCTAATAGAGTAAAGACATATCCCGAAGTTGACTTACTCTCATCTAGTTCACCTGCCCATTCAACATCACTAAATCCTCACAAACGAAGCTCATTTCCCTGAAAGACCAGCTAGTAGTCTGATGTTCTCCGGAGATATCATAATATTCTTTTCATGTGTTTCCAATGCTTTGGTACTAGATTGCTTTGTAGTAACTAACTACTCGTACAATATATCTAATATTTCATCTTGTACATAACATGACATATATTAGGTTGCCTATTATGTTGGCATAGGGTACACAAAATGTCTTTTTCTTTTTTCAGCCTCTATTTTTGGACAAAGTTTTAGACTTAGTGCGTGACCTTTTCTAAGAGGAGTATCAATGGGCTTACAATTATGCATCTTAAACCGCTCTAAGATTTTCTTAATGTCCCTTGAGACAAACTAAGGAGCCTCTTAAAACGATAATGCTCGATCTTAATATCGAGCTCATAATGTGCCTCATCCATGTCATTCATATGAAAATTAAAGGACAACCACCGCTTGGTAATACTGACCATCTCCTTGTCATCACCTGCCATTAGTATATCATCTGTATGTAACAACCAGATTATGAAACTCTTCTTATGTCATTTGACACATACACAATGGTCTTGCTTAATTAATGAAAATCCATAAAAGCACAATTTTGTGTGATTTTATGTACTACTGTCTGGAGGATTGCTTCAGTTCACAAATAGAGGATTGCTTCAGTTCACAAATAGACTTTATAAGCTTGTAGACTTTCTGCTATTTCCCATGGATGTCAAAGCCCTTTGTCTGTTCCATGTAAATCTCTTCCCCTAGGTTATCTTAATATCCATTTGGAAAAGCTGCAAATATAAATATGCCACAATGGCAAGTACAAGGCTTATTGAGACCATTCTAGTTACCAAGGAGAAATTTCTCCTCATAGTCCATGCCTTTAACTTGGGTGGACCCTTTTTCCACCAAACACCTTGTCATCTATAGTTTCATTGGCCTTTCTCTTAATTCTCAGAACATTTGTTCCAAGTGACATTTCTATTTAGAGGAATATCCATGAGTTCCTTGACTCGATTCTTCTCAGTAACTAATTTTCTCATCCATTGCTACAATCAACTTGCTTGCACCGGTGATCTTAGATTTTCTTGATATATACCTAATTCATCATCGTCGATGGAGATGCATATTTGCCTTCCCCTTCAATCTCAAAATATCTCTAGGGGATTATGCTACATGCAATGAATGGTGGCTCACTCCCATTATCCTCAACGACCATAGAAACACACCCACTATCATCCTTTAGTGGAGGAATCTCGTCACCATTATGTGTTTAAGATTCAGTCGTATCATAGAGGTCTAGGTTCATCCTAGACTGGTTCTAGCTTGGGAAGTTTGACTCAGCGGAGTTCACATATTGGGATTCGATCTCTTTCAGTCCACCCTTTTTAGACTCACAAGGGATATACCCATTATAGTTCTCAAGATATTTCATTCTATGAATCTCATGTCCTATTTACTAGTAAGCTGAGATGGGATATGGACAAAACCAATATACCTCCAAGCAAGTAAATAGGTTAAAAATTATGTTTTCTACCAATCCATAGCTCATAGGGTTTTGGGCGCAGATTTTGAAGCTACCCTATTCAATATGTATAAAGCAGTCAACAGAGCAGCTCCCTAGAAACTCATGTGGAGATGTGCTTATGCCATCATGGACCTCAGCATGTCCTTAAGGGGTATGATTCCTTCTACCTGCAATACCATATGCTGCAGAGTATAGGACATTATTTCTTGACAGTAAATCCTATTATTCTGACATAACTTTTTAAACAGTTCAAAGATGTACTAGCACCCCCTATCAATTCTAAGAATCTTAATTCTCTTTTCTAACTAGTTCTCAACATCCTAACTTAGACCTCTTCGAATAATCATGTGCCTCAGATTTATATGTGTTTATACTTAAAAATGGTGGTGAGGAGCTCGGTCCCCGCCTTGGTTTTGTGCGTAAACTCATCGAATGAAGTTGATAAAGAAAGGGTCTCGTCAAATTGTTTCTTTGACAGGAGTCGGGCAACAAGACCTTCTCCCACTCAGACTGCTGGCAAAGCCAATTTTCGATACACCTTAGCCTTAAAGTTCAACAAAGATTTTGGAGTGTTTAATGAAGAGAGGGGGGTATTTTAATGAAGAGTTTCAAAATACAATAAAGCTAAAGAGAGCAATAAATGAAACTAAAGAAATCTTATAAATGCAAAAAATGAAACTAACTTACTTTGCCATATGATGTAACTCTTGCCATCCAGTTGCTCTCCTATAAGGAGGTCGGCAATCACAGTCTTGGATGCCATTGCATTCTATATCCGTGAGAAGATCATAGTTACATAGATGCTTTAGTTTTTTAATACATTGTTACACAATCACATAATGTATCACTGGTCTCACACTCTCTTGAGTCTTCAAGGATTAATATCGTCAAAACTCTAAAATACTCGAATAGAAAATTTTGCACAACCATATTGGCCAGTGTTAGTAATCAGCCTCAAGTAAAATTTCAGATGCACTACACCCCAATCCTTGTCATGAAGTATGTGTGAGAATCCCCGATGCAAAATCCCATTGAGAAGTGCCATCTGGTGATGGTTAGAGCCCATGGCAACTCCCAAAATTACATTACCTCAAAATAGTGAGTCTAGACATCGGTTGAAAAAGAGTATAAAAAATGCATGAAATAGTTTTGAGAAAAAGTAGTGTTATAGGCTCTGGGACCGTAGCAGTTGCATCCAGCTTCGCTAGTGTTCTTAAGAAATTTTGACATCCTTCCTCATATTTAGATCATTCCAGTAAATCCTCTTTATCCCCATTTTATATATCCATATACTCCAACAAATTTAAAAGTCCCTGTCTCATCAGGACACTCTAGTGGATGGGAAAAGTTCTCCTCTTTAGTCTATACCTTAAATATCTTCTATCAAACACTATCAAACCTTTGGTAATATTACCTAGTCCCATGACCACTCAAAAGATAAATTATGAAGCCTAAGTGCAAGCGTGTATATGCTGGAATCTGAGTAGACCTCCAATGATATCTCTTCAAGTACATGCCAAACTAGTTAAATTTGATACAATGTAGACAATGCGGGATCACTCAAATTATAGATTCAAAATTAATTCAAATCTGATAAATCTATAAAAACAAAAAATTAGAACATTAAAAAAAATAAAGAATTAAAATATAAAGAAAAATAAAACTTACGTCGGGAAACCTAAAACACGGAGTTTTGGGTTTTCACTACCCTCTCCTATATTGAATGCTTTCTTTTGCAGGAAATTGTTGGAAATTGGTTAGAATATCCTATACTTGAGTTCTAGGGTCCTAGATCAAGGGATTCCTTAAAGAATTTAATGGGTTTCTAGGGCTTTCCTAGGGTTTTTCCTAAGTTTCTAGGGCTCCTAGGATTTTCTATAAAATTCTATTATTTTTCTAGATTTTTAGAAATTTTGGAGATTTTTCTAAATTTTTTGAAATTTTTGGGGTTTTCTATATTTCCTAAGGAATTTTTGGACGAATTTCTAGGATTTTCCTGGCAAATTTTTAGATTTTTTGAATTTTCTAAATGATTTTTTTGGGGTTTTAAGAGGGGTATATATAGACTTTGCCCAGGGTTATGATTAAAATTTATGGAAATAAAGTTGGAGTCTCCATTTAACTGGGATAAGGGTAAAAGCGTAAAAAATCAGGCTTATCCTTTCAAAAAACGTGTCATGTGGCAAACGACCTTTTAGGCCTATGGGCTTGTGTGACATGTGGCAAATTGTGTGCCCCCGCTTCACCAGTTTGGCATCTGTTTTGAACAATTTTGCCCAGTCCATATCATTCGAACGAAAAGTCCGATTTTGGTGTTTTTTGGACAATTGGAAGGCTTTTAAGATGGGCTAGCTCTTGGGGGACTTTGGAACATTTCTAGAGGGTCTAGGTTCACTATAGTTCACTAGGCTTAGCGTGATCCTCTGGACACCGAATTGAGGCTGCTGGAAATCCTATCAACCAGAATTTATGGAGATGTCTACAAAACACTATTATATGCTTCAAAAAAAATTATATCAAATGCATTAACCTTGTATAAGCTCCAGGAAAATATAAGAAACTCTATGCTTGAAGACTTCTATTAACACATAAGAACTAAGCTTACATGTAATGGCATATGGATAAGATCCCACCTCACTTACCGGATGATAGAGAGAGGCATTGTAAGAGAGAGCCCAGAGGAGGTTGTTTTGTACTTTATTTTTTATTAATGGGTTGAAGCTTCTCCCTCTAGATTTCGGTATGCGAGTGGTTGTTTTTGTGTGTTTCTGATTGCGTATGTGTTACTGTTTTGCATGCGAATTTATGTTGTCTGAATCAACAAGTGGAATCAGAGCAGCAGCACTAGTGATTTTGGGTGCTTGGCTTAAAAGATTAGAGTTCGGAATCGAAGGAAATATGGACGACGTGACTGATAGCGGGAGCTTAAAGGCTGTGATTGAGAAGCTCGACAACCACAACTACATCGATTGACGATCATATATGGAGTTGTATCTGCAAAGGCAAGATCTCCGGGAGACAATGATTTGCAAGACACTATCGCACTAACAACGGAAATTTTGAATGGAGAAGCTTTGTAGAATTGAAAGATCGCGTACGTAAGACATTATATGTGCTAAAAGAATCGATTCGAAAGGAGCTCATTAACCACATTAGAGATGCAAAAACATCAGAAGAAGCATGAGATATCCTCTCTTCATTATTCTTTGGGTGCAGTTGGCATATGGATGCATCCGTAGTGTTAGAGGTAAGGTGCACTTTCAAATTTTATCATGGTATATAATTTTGATGTAAAATGTTCTTAGGATTATCTCAAAATCTATTTTTATATTTAATTATAAATTTAAAATTTCAAAAATAGTTAAAATCAAGTAGATCTATAAACATAAGAAAATCTTGAAAATAGACAGTGTAGAGCATATGTTGTAAAATGCACTATTTCTGAGACAAAATCTTTTTATTTTTCATGGTCATACATCTCGATGTCGAGATGATCAATCAAAGGGTTTTTCAACATTAAAACTACCTTTTCCGATGGATTTTTGAGGTGCATCTGTAGCTCTATATTATATAAACTTTTTCCTTTTTCCTTTGAGCAAACAATACCCAGCTACAATTATCGTGTTAGGCTATTTAACTTATGGTTTACTTTTTATTTCTCACAATTGGATGAAAGTGAGGTACATGTGCAATGAGTCTTACAACTTGATGAGGATTGGTGGATCGGTAAGACATATGCGAAGGTTATTCATGCGCGAGTCAGAATGGAGGTATTCTTGACCATGGTGCAAGGATGGCCACTAAACTCACCAGCAAGAGAGATAGCAGTGCTCTTTGTATTTTTTATTTTTATTTTTTATGATGAACTTATGGCATGGTTCTTTGCAAAGAAGAGAAAATGGGCGTTCATGGCAACCCAAGGGCGACGGGAGGGGAAAAATAAAAATCTATCCCTGAAGTCTGACTCTTGCAAGAAGGAAAATAGTAGTGATCATAGGATAAACAATGGCATAAGACTAGCCAAAGCCAAGCCAAGCCACTATGTGAGACATTGTCGAATGTACAAAAAAAAAAAGAATAGGGATGCAATGACAGATGATGCACAAGTGGGATTAGCTCAGTTAATGGATAGCTCAATTGGATTTCATGATTAGGGGGATATTTCCCTCACTCTCACCATTTTGGAGATGGATACATCCGAGCCTTGAGCAAGAGATGTCATCGACTATGCATTTGATTGGTTGATTTTTTTTTTTTTGGTAATTCAGTAGAGAAGACAGGCCCTATTTTTTCTTTCAATAGATTAAGGAGTTACATTTTGAAAGTGTTAATCGGGGATGTCAGCAGCAAGAATGGATACCACGATATAGTAACTAAGCATGGAGAAGCTACCACCACAACCCCAGCCCATTTTCTAGACTATGGTTGTTTGCACCACATACAAGAGAATGGACACCACCATGTAGTAATTGGGCATGGAGAAACTACCACCACGACCCCAACCTTTCTCCTAGACTATGGTTGTTTGCACCACATATAAGAGGAGCAAAATTCATATAGCCGTCGAAGATAGACGGGCAATCATGTTGTGTTGACGACAAACAACTAAGTGCATCATGTTGTATTGACGACAAACAACTAAGTGCATCATGTTGTATTGACGACAAACAACTCAGTGCATCTAGTAATAAGCGTGGGTATGGTGCTTGTTACTCGACAAAGTGGCAATGGAGAGAGAATCCTAGGGGATGTGTATTGTCAGTATTTTTTATTTTTAAAAAATACTAGTTAGTATTTTAAAATAATATGTTCCCAAGATTTTTTCTTAAATTTTTAATAAATAGAGAAAGAAAGTAGTGGCTTTTAGTCCCACATTGAAAAATATAGTACGGGAATAAAAGCACTTATGCGGTAACAGTCGCATGCTTTATTTCTATGGAACAAATGAAAGAGTGTGGGTGCTAGTACTGATGTTAAGCATGCGATATAAATGCGCACGAGCTTGTACGCACCCTAACAAATTTTAGAATTTCAAAAATTTGAAAATTATAAAGAATCGAGTTAATTACGTATGGACCTTAAATAAGTTACAAAAATATGCCTTGCTCCCTTTATAACAAAAAATTACAATCAAGATTGGTCGACGCTTCTTTTTTGGGCAGAATTACCACTCGGTCAAAGGATGGCATCCTTAGACTGCTTTTTTTGGGTCAAAACTTAAGTTGTGGTCTGATGATGGAATTCTCGGACCCTTTTCTTCGTCCAAACTTAAGTTTCGGTCTGAGAATGCCATCCTTGGATTGCAACTTTAAGTTTTGGAAAAAAAAAGCATACCGCTTTTAAGTTTTTTTTTTAAAAAGAAAGCGGTCCAAGGGTCGTCCGAGGATGGCATTCTCAAGAAGTTTTTTTTTTTTCAAAACTTAAGTTGAGGTCCGAGGATTTCAACCTCAGACCGAAACTTAAGCATTTTTTTTAAAAAAAGCGATACGAGAATGTCATCCTCAGACCGCAACTTTTAAGTTTTGAAAGAAAAAAAAACTTAAAGAGATTTTAGCCCAAAAATTTCTTATTTTTACAAATTTTAGAATTAATAAATCTGAAAATTGTAAAAAAAAAAAGAAGGAATTTTTGGATATTCAAATTTTCAAATGTATAAAAAGAACTAACTAAATTTCAAAGCTATATAGTTTCAAATCTTGAAGATCCTAAATATAGTGAATTTGGTATTTTAAAAAAAAAAATTGACAAAAAACGGTTACCAAAGGAAAAACAGACAGAATTTAGGTAAATTTTAAACAATATGGATTATAGGAGATGTGTGGAACAAGAAAAGCACAACAAGATTAATAACTGACAATAAGATTGGAAGTCATCGAGTTCCGCCCCACCAACATAAACAAGTGCAAACAGGTCATATTTTACAAGTATTGGAGCATTGAGACTCACTGGAAATGGTGCTAAAATAAGCACGGTTAGGTGCACCATACCCCATTAATTGTTCAAGTGAACCGTACACCCTGTTGTACGATATATGGTGCACCACGAGAACCGGTGGTGGAGATTAGCTTTTGCTGGAGTCTACTTTGACTTTCTACCTTTGATAAAAATATAAATTGAGTTTCTATATGATGTACGGTATACCGTTTCTAACTTTAGGGCCGGCAATGGGTTGGGCGGCCCAACTTTGCCGGCCATGCTATAAAAAAGTAGGGCTTGGGCCACAAATTGTGGCGCTAGGGCTAGTAACCGTGCCGGCTTGGCCTTATTTTTTTCTTATTTTTTTTCTATTGATTCTTTCTGGGCCGACCCTATGATAACATTGGCGAAGCCAGAGCCAAGGCTGGCCTAACCAATTGCCACCCTTATATGGCTTTCTCTCATAACAGATTGATAAACCACTTTGTTGTTTAGGTCCTATAGAATTTGTAATAAAAGAAATAGAGACGAAAGAGAGAGAACAAGAACCGATTAATAAAAACCGTACACCCTGTTGTACGATATATGGTGAACCGCGAGAACTGGTGGTGGAGATTAGCTTTTCGCTGGAATCTACTTTGACTTTCTACCTTTGATAAAAACATAAATTGAGTTTCTATATGATGTACGGTATACTGTTTCTAGCTTTAGGGCCGGCAATGGGTTGGGCAACCCAACCTTGCCCGGTCATGCTGTAAAAAAGTAGGGCTTGGGCCACAAATTGTGGCGCTAGGCCTAGTAACCGTGTCGGCCTGGCCTTCTTTTTTTGTTTTGTTTTTTTTTTTTTTCTATTATTTCTTTCTGGGCCGACCCTATAGTAACATAGGCGAGGCCAGAGCCAAGGCTAGCCTGACCAATTGCCACCCTTATATGGCTTACTCTCATAATAGATTGATGAACCACTGTGTTGTTTTAGGTCCTATATAATTTGTAATAAAAGAAATCGAGACGAAAGAGAGAGAAGAAGAACCAACAAGATATACGTGGTTCGACAATGGTGCTAAAATCCACGGAGGGTAAACTAAATTTTCATTTATAGGGATTACTCTGATTTACCAAAGATATATATAGTTACAATTCTTATCTTTTACGAAACAAATCTCATTACAATTGTAATCCTACAAAACAGGAAACTCAATATAGAAAACTATAGGAAACTCAATATCGGATAATCCACAAGATAAGAAACTTAAACTATAGGAAACTCAATATCTTATAATCCATAAGATATGAAGCTTTCCACAAGATAAAAAACTTAATATCTTGCTGCTATAATTGTCAACATGACCCTTTTGGGCATACCACTTGCCAAGAAAGAGCGTCATTCTTTGTTCGGAACACTTATTAATCGAATAATCGCATTACTTGGTCCACTTGACAATTCATGAGAGATCGATCCATTTTAGAGAAGGATAAACTGTAATACCATTATTTGCATTTAAATTACCCTTTGTACGGGATTGTATACAACAAGACCATTTACCTTTGGTATAGGGAGGTCACATTTACTTAAAAGCATCCGATGTGAAATCCGATCGCTTGGGTGTGTCACAAAGTTCCAAAAAAAAAAAATTTGAACTTTGAGCTTGATCAATCAAATAAATGCAGCCACCCAATTTCACATCCAATGGTCAAGATTAATTGTGACCACCTTATACAAAAGATAAATAATCTCACCATATACTTTCCCCTTTCTATTTTTTTGAATCATGCAACTGGACCAAAAGGTTGGAACCCCCCCCCCCCCCATAACTTGTAACTATATTTTATTCCTTTCGAAAGTTGGCTAAAAACTTGGAAATGTAATAACTATAACAAAGCTGTGAAGAGTTAATATATGAGAAAACAAAGCAGCGTTGCTTCTTCCTGTGTATAAAAGTGCCGTGGCCACCCTCAAAACCAAGGCAACCAGTAACCGAGAGAAAGAAAGAATGGTGAGTGTGGAGGAGCTTCGAAAGGCACAAAGGGCAGATGGGCCAGCAACGGTGCTAGCCATACTGACGGCAAACCCAGTCAATGTGGTGGAGCAAGCCCACTTTCCCGACTTCTATTTCAACAGCACCAACCTCCAAGACGCATACCTTAGAGACAAGTTCTCTCGCCTGTGTACGTGTCTGTCTTTTTTTCAATGTTGATTTGATACATTTCAAATTTTCGAATAACTTGCAAAAGTTTACAAAGTACAATCATATAAGCGTGAAGGAAAAAATACACAAATACAACCATTTACTTTTGATACAAGCATACACCAACCATTTACTTTTGATACAAGCACATCACAATCAGTATTGTGTCATTTACTTTTGATACAAGCATATCATAATCACTATTGTATGTCAGATTTCAAATCGGGTGGTTGTAAGAGTGTTATTGACTATACCAAAAATTCCAAGAAATTTTTTTTTTGCATTATGTGACACATCTCAAGCCATTCAATTTGATATCTAATGGCTAGGCGTGATTGTGATCTCCTTCTACAAAAGATAAATAGTCTCATAGTATACAATCCTAAAGGTGAATATTACAAAAGGAAAAAGTTTCTTTTGAAAGAAACGTCTATGTGATCTTTTACCGAGGAATACATTTTTTTTTTTTTTTCCTTTCTTCACTCCTTTCTTTTGGCAAAAGATCACTTACATGTGGTCTTTATTATAATAAGATAAATTTCAAAATAAAATTAACATTACAATAAAACCAAGATCTTAACAACTTGATGTCATTAAAACAATTATGCACTATGCTTGAGAATAAAAACTAAGATTGCAAGAACCAAAAGGAAGAGTGTCGGAGATTACCTCAACTGGGCTTATTACACCCCACACCCAGTCACCATCATTCAATGGCACGGGAACAATGGTCTAGCTTCAAACTCGAACCAGAAAAGCAAATTTCGGCCAAGCCACACCAACGGAACATGAACCTCTTTGATCACAAACTCAAACCCTAGGTGAATTCTCTTAGAAACCTAGTTTGAGAGATATGGATTTTTTTTTGCTAAACCCTAAAAACCTTAGCCATAAATCCATATTTGAGAGATAGGAGAGAATAACTCCATAACCTAAACCCTTAGGTTTTTTCACAATATGGGAGAGAGAGATCAAACATGAGAGAGATAAACTTTCTTAAGAGAGAGAGATAGAAAGATAAGGTGTAGAGATTTTTATGGTAGAGACAATCCCTTTTAATAGGCTTCAATAAGATTAGGGTTTTTTAGAGTTTTCTTTGGCTTGCTTCTTCTTATGAGATTGAACATAGACCGTCGATCAAGGGTGACTTGTGGGGTGAGAGATTTGAGTCATCCATTCCATAGACGGGCCATCAATAATATGGAAGATGCATGAACTATTATCCCTCTTTCCTAAATCATTTTCTCATCAATAGAAATTAAATAAATTAAATCTAATCAAAATATTGTACATACCATAAAATAGCACAAATCTACTCAATCTTTCCACAAAATCTTTCGAAGATATATTAAGTCAATATTTAGTCAATATCTTCTAACCATATGGCCACATGCCATATCACCAAAAAATAGGAAAGAGAATAAGGGTGAGGCGTGCCACCCAAGGGAGGCACTCATGCGCCCCACCTTCTAAAAATATGGTAGGCCTATGTGCACAATGGGCCCTCATGATATTTTTATATATTTAAAATTAATAAAAAGATTTTAGAATATTATTTGAATATTTGAACAATTGTAAAATCAATATCTTTAATTTTATAAATTCAAAAATTATAAATAAAATATCCAGGGATTCGTAAAAATTCAAATAATAATTTTAAAATAATTTCTATCATAAAAAAAACACAATTAAATTAATTTGATGAAAAAATGATCTATATGGTTTAGGAATCAACAATCATGTGGCACTTCACCTTCAACTATGGAATACATATCACACTTGCTTTATCAGACCGATTCAGTGTTTTCCATCACCCATAGTCCAAGCAGGGGCTCATTAGCGGGTCGTCAAAGTCCGGCCGATGAGCCAAGGGATCGCAATCCCAATCTATGGATTTCAAGTCCTCCCCTAGAGACGAGTCAAGGTCACCTAGACCTGATGCGACCACAGCTCCTATGGTGCATAGGGGTATCTCTCGCACATGCATACGCTTCACCCTAAAAGGTGGATTTCTGACTTTTTCGAACGATCTATCGATATGCATGCCGTGTGATGGCACATGGATGAGGCTTTAGCTCCCGTCTCTGTAGGACACCATCACACACAAGGGCACACAGTCCCTCGGCTCACTCGTCCAGGCATATTCTCCGACCTCATCAAGAGCTAACCCATTAGAACTCTTTTCGATTTGTTCTTTATGCCCAAGTAATATGGGTTTTTCTTACTCGACTAGCCTAGATCGTCAAACACAGTCCGGTATCTACAAACATTGTTTGCTTAGTATGGCCCACGAGGGACCATACTCCCACTGAGTTCATGTTCCACTCTAGCATTTCATTTTACAAGCACTCATAAGGCCTTTAAATGTCACATGAACCTAACATCTCCCACTTGGCCTTTGAATGCATTACATTCTCACTTTCTCTCATTCACATCTCTCTCTCCCAATTACAATCTCTCTCAAGCATTTTTACTTATTCTATCAATACATTAATCATGACTTTCATCATCAATCCTTTCACAAAAGGATTTATAGAGGCAACACATTTATCTCTTTGTTGTTCGGATCTCATCTAAAAAATGGTCGTAGCTCACCTTTCATATCGCATAGCCAATCATAGACATGTTGTCGCAAAAGACCATCACGTACCCTCATTGCATGGGCTTGTATGTTCTTGGGCTCAAAAGAGTTCTTCAAATAAGCAGCTCCCTTTGGTAGCCATACAACCAGCACCAAACATTTGGGTTCCAAAGGGTGAACAACATTATAGTCTGTTGTTCCATTTGGCATGTCAAATACTAGCAGGTGCTCCCACTGGAATATTTAATTTATCTAGATCTTGATCTTTATCAATCTTACATCATTCCTCAGGTGATAAAAATATGATTTTATATGCTTGGAGTTCTTAGAAATCGTGGCTCATTTGACACACATATCGTCACCGTGTTGTCGCAAAAAATTCTTACTACTTCACAACACACGAGGTGAAAGTCAAGTCGATTGAGAATTTTTTTAATCCATACGGCCTCTTCGCTCACTAAACAACACGTCGCGTACTCTGCCTTCATGGTGGACAATTTCGTCACATCCTGTTTCTTTGGTTTTCAAGAAACTACACCCCCTTCAAGCATGAACACATATCCATATGTAGACTTCGCATCATCTGGATCTATGAGATAGCTTGCACCGGTATATCTGAATATCCAAGCAACTAAAAAAACATGGGACTGTAGCAACTCCCACTCAATTATTTCACATACAACATATACATTCTAAACATTCTTATGTATATATCATGAGGTAGCATATCAAGTCTCATGTAATATGTAATTCAATACCTTTGGTTTCACAATATGCAAAACCCTTCATGACCCACAAAGGTTCAACCACACTAGACATCTTGGTAGTAAATTCATACAAACCAAATTATCTAATCAACACAACATGTGTCAAGGAAGCCTAACATGATGACATTCCTACAACATTCTCTATGGTTCAAAGTCTTAGGTAATCGAGGATTCTAAATAACTAGAAACACGGGTTAAAGCATATATGTATTTTATTTTTATTTT
>NW_006497557.1:1074303-1109017 GCF_000471905.2 Amborella trichopoda | reverse complement strand
ATTCACAAGCAATAGTTATATAATAGTATGACAGTTTAAAATGATTTTCATAAAGACTTAATGGACCTTACAAGACTATGTGGTTGTATCAAAACCATATTTATGGACTTAGGTTTTTCTCAAATCATCCAATTTAATTATAAAATACATGTTTATCCTTCGTAAATCATTTTACCGCATTCACCTTTAATTTCCTACCAAGTCAAGTTCATGGACACAAAAACAAATCATACATACAATCTTATAATTTTATCCAAAATAAAGCACGACTAAATATTGTCTATTAAAGGATTGACAAAATACTTCCTTTTTGACAATTATAGAGAATTTATCACGAGATCATCATCACATGCAACACATCATATTATAGACATTGTTAAGAGGATGGTCACTAAGATCAAGTTCCATCAGAACACTCCCTTTGTGCTTACATATTTGAATGAGCCACACTCATCTCTCGTGTTTTATCCTTAGGGCTCAAAACCCTCGATCAAATTACATCTCCATGTGTATCACTACCTTAAGTAGTTCATACTCAAGCACAAGGAGGCACAAAAACACGAAGTATTCAAAATCAATACTTTCAAATTTGTTAGCACTTATCACTTAATGTCCATACACTCCGTACATATTCATAAAACAATTAGCCAAAAAGCAAATTAAACAAAGTTATTGAATTATCTTTCCCTATATGACATTTCCCGATATGACCTTACCATATAGTGTGGGATAGATTCATACCTTAAAACTATGTAGAGTGGTACTTGGGCTTTCTTGATTCATCGTTTTTACCTGTTTGACAAGCTTTTGTGATCTTGGAAGTACACGCAACTAATGGAGAATTTATTGGTCATCGGTTTCACATGTCAAGAAGTGTCCATCTCTTCGGTACTTGAACTCTCCTATCTTACACCATGAAGAAAATATATTCTTTATCTCATTATTTCAAATATCACAATTTCGATTCTCCCATTGATCTTTAGCGTTTCCATGCTACCACCAAGTCTCTTTATATATCCCTTCATTTCAAAGAAACCAATATACTTTTATTGGTATTGTATTTCTTCTTCTTTCTGCTATTTCCTAATCGAATACTCTTCACATAGAGTCTCTTAACTTGGTAACTCTGCATTACATCTCTCTGAAGTTGTATTATAATAAACCATGCTCATGGCACAATATAAAACCTTTTAAAATAAGCCTTAAAGGTCCCCATAATTAGGAATTCAAGGATGTGCCGTAACATGCCACACGTTTTAATTTACTGCAGCATAGAACATGAGCATCCCATGATAAAAATATGATATCCGTCAACTCATAAAAAGTTTATCTTCAAATCCTTTCGAGTATTGAAATAGACTCAAAAATATAAAATAATGCTCAGTTCCATCCCTAAATCATCCCATATAGTGAGTCTTCGTTTCAGTGACATTTAGGTCACAATGTAATTTTCTAAGCAGAAAATCAAGTTGAGCACCTCTCAATAAAAAGTTGTTTCTCTTAATTCTCAAAGAATTTCTTCCTGAAATCTCTAGTGTTGAAAATTAGACTCAAAATTAAATCACAACATCATAGTTTGAATCTCAAATAAAACAATTCTTCAGATAAATAAATAAGTGACATTCACGTCACAAAATAAATCATATTACAGAATTCCAGGATGAACACTATCTAATAAAAGTGTCTTTTCTCTCAACTCTCATGCAGTTTCCATTTAAAACAACCTTTATTTGAAATTAGACACACACAATGATAAAACATATATATCCACAAGCCTCATAAGATTTTGTTAAGTATGCTTGATAAATATAGTTATTCATGCCTCAATAAAGAATATACCAAATTGTAGAAAATTCAGGATGGCCTCTCTTCAATCCAAATTTTTATTCCTCTCTTCCCATAGATATTTCTCTTTCAAATAAATTTAATTATAAAATAGACTCATAA
The DNA here is from genome assembly GCF_000471905.2 of Amborella trichopoda. The sequence goes on along the minus strand of NW_006497557.1, from coordinate 1,107,070 downwards.
TGAAAGTTTAAAAATTTATTGTAGACCATAAAACATTATTTAAGTATAGAAATAAAATTATGACTTCCAAGCCATGGAAATAGTTTTCGTTGCAGAAAACAACACTTGTGCACCCTTTAATAAATTGATCAAATCTTTTAAATCACAAGAAATTTCTTGATGACACTTTGTTTTTTGTTTGAAAGTAGACTCAATTTTGTAAGTTATAGTAAAATTTCAAAAAGAAATAAAGTCATATGATTGGTGGAAAAAATCATGGAACTCAATGGACACTTCCTAAATTTTGCAGGGTCAGAACTGACACCATTCATTAATGATTCCATAACTCTCAATTCCCTTAGGATCTCCCACTGAAATTTTTCAGGTAGATTCTGCTCTTAAAGACACAAAATATCACTGAGGTATATAATAGAAAAAATGATCATTATCTTATTCATATCACTACTCCAAAATAGCCTAGAATACTCATTATGTATAGTGCATTTTCGGTGTTGTAGTATTTTAATAATTATTAACGGTGTGTATATTTCGTGACTACAAAGGTCATTAGCTTTCTCATATCTCATTCCCAAGCTTCATCTAAACTCAATAAAGAGAAAAGACAACTATTGACATCAAGTATCAATAACTTTGATACTAATGAAAGAAAGACCCATATGATCCTTTACCGGGAATACTTTTTCTTTCTTTTTTTTCTTCACCTCTTTCTTTTGGCAAAAGATCACTTACATGTGGTCTCTATTATAATAAGATAAATTTCAAAATAAAATTAACGTAACAAAAAAATCAAGATCTTAACAACTTGATGTCATTGAAACAACTATGCACTATGCTTGAGAATAAAAACTAAGATTGCAAGAAGCAAAAGGAAGAGTGTCGGATATTACCTCAACTGGGGGGCTTATTACACCCCACACCGAGTCACCACCATCTGATGGCGCGGGATCAACGGTCTAGCTTTAATCTCGAATCGAAAAAGTAAATTTTGGCCAAGCCACACCAATGGAACATAAATCCCTTTGATCACAAACTCAAACCTTAGGCGAATTCTCTTAGCAACCTAGTTTGAGAGAGATGGATTCTCTGTTTGCTAAACCCTTAGCCATAAATCCATATTTGAGAGATAGGAGAAAAAAACTCCATAACTTAAACCCTTAAGTTATTTCACAATGTAGGAAAGAGAGATTAAACATGAGAGAGATAAACTTTCTTAAGAGAGAGAGATAGAAAGATAAGGTGTAGAGATTTTTTTGTAGAGACAATCCATTTTTATAGGCTTTGAATAAGATTAGGGTTTTTCAGGGTTTTCTTTAGCTTGCCTCTTCTTGTGAGATTGAACATAGATCGTCGATCAAGGATGACTTGTGGGGTGAGAAATCTGAGCCATCCATTCCATAGATGGGCAATCAACATTATGGAAGGTGCATGAACCATTATCCCCCTTTCCTAAACTATTATTTCATCAATAAAAATTAAATAAATTAAATCTAATCAAAATATTGTGCATACCGTAAAATAGCACAAATCTACTCAATCTTTCCACAAAAACTTTCAAAGATAGATCAAGTCAATATTTAGTCAATATCTTCCAACCATATGGCCACATGTCATATCACCAAAAAATAGGAAAGAGAATAAGGGTGGGGCGTGCCACCCAAGGGAGGCACTCATGCGCCCCACCTTCTAAAAATATGGGGGGTCCATGTGCACAATGGGCCCCCATGATATTTTTATATATTTAAAATTAATAAAAGGATTTTAAAATAATATTTGAATATTTAAACAATTGTAAAATCAATATCTTTAATTTTATAAATTCAAAAATTATAAAAAAAAATATACAGAGGTTCATAAAAATTTAAATAATAATTTTAAAATAATTTCCATCATAAAAAAAATACAATTAAATTAATTTGATAGGAAAATGATCTAATGGTTTAGGAATCAACAATCATGAGGCATTCCACCTTCAACTGTGGAATACAGACCACACGTGCTTTATCAGACCGACCCAGTTTCCCACGACCTACAATCCCAGTAGAAGCTCATTAGCGGGTCGCCGAACAATCCTAGTCTGTGGATTTCAGGTCCTCCCTTAGGGACGAGTCAAGTTCACCTAGACCTGATGCTACCACAGCTCCTAAGGTGCCTAGGGGTATATCTCGCACATACATACACTTCACCCTAAAAGGTGGATTTCTGACTTTCCCGAACGATTTATCGATATGCATGCCGTGTGATGGCACATGGATGAGGCTTTCGCCCCCGTCTCTGTTGGCCACCATCACACACAAGGGCACACAGTCCCTCGGCTCACTCATCCGAGCATATTCGCCGACCTAATCAAGAGCAAACTCATTAGAACCCTCATCGGTTTGTTCTTTATGCCCAGGTAACATGGGTTTTTCCCAATCAACTATCCTAGATCGCCAAGCACAGTCCGGTATCTGCAAACAACGTTTGTTTAGTATGGCCCACGAGGGACCACACTCCCACTGAGTTCATGTTCCACTTTATCAATTCATTTTACAAATACTCATGAGGCCTTCAAAGGCCACATGAACCAAACATCTTTAAGGTCAGATAAGGCGTTCATCAAAGACCCACTCATAAAGGTTGTTCTGATGTCGAAAAGCCAAACAATTAATCATCGTGACCTCGAGATATATGGATACGAGGAAAAAAATGATTCTATATTTAAAAAATAGTACGTCATATAACACATTATTTAGACCATCTATTTTTCCAAGATTTTTAAGCATTTATAGATCTGGTAGATCTACACTATTTTTTAAATTTTAGATTTCATAACTAGGAGTAAAAATAGATTATCATGAGGATTACCAGCACCTAAACCACATCAAGATTTTGATGTGAGCCTTACTTTGAGTGTTTTAACTTTGACATCCTATACAAACCACGTCCATGGCGAAGTTAGGTATACAATAACTACTAAATCTTTACAATGGATGGAATGGACTCAATGCATAAGTGATCAGGGTGTTTGGTGCCACAACATCATATCTTGAATTCCATTCCATCATGGGTAGATGACCCCTCCACTGATCAGAAAAACTTTACATTCCATATCTCCTCTAACTCATCAGCCAACATATTTTGTTTTTTGATGATAATTGTTCACCAGGACCTAGTTTGCAGTTACAATATCTATTATTTCAGCCATAAAAGAAGCATGTCTACATGGTTCAAAGACTAAAATTTCAAGGTATATACAAATTGTAGGGTGCCCTATAAAGTTAAAATTGGTAGATATGGTCAAATAGTAGTAGAAAATTTTAACTTATAACATCCCAACAACAATAGTTGCATTTTTTTTACAAATAGCATCCCTTCAAATTGGTAGAAATAATAACCCTCTAATAAGAATTCCTTCAAATTATAACATCCCAACAACATTAGTTGCAGTTAAGTAAGTTTCATTCACACAAGTGCGGTTGTTTAAGCAGGCGCCAAGTCAGGGATCAAGAAGCGCCACCTCTTTCTCACTGAGGAGAGGCTGAGCGCCAACCCAAGCCTCTGCGCCTACATGGCCCCCTCCCTCGACACGCGACAAGAGCTTGTGCTTGAGGAGATCCCTCGCCTCGGTAAAGAGGCAGCCCCACGTGCCATCAAGGAGTGGGGACAACCTGTGTCTGGCATCACCCACCTCGTCTTCTGCACCACCAGTTGCATCGACATGCCAGGTGCTGACCTACGCCTTGCGAACCTCCTCAATCTCTCCCCTTGTGTCAACCGCGTCATGCTCTATCTAAGGGGCCACTGCCTTACGCATCGCAAAGGGCCTTGCCGAGAACAACCGCAATGCTCGTGTCTTGGTAGTCTGTTCAGAGATGATCCCAATTTTCTTTAAGGGGATCCACGCATCCCATCTAGAGAGCCTCGTGGGCCCTGCACTCTTTGGAGATGGCGCGGCTGCAGTGATCATCGGTTCCGACCCCTTGACTACAGAACGAGCGCTCTACCAGCTCGCTTGGGCCGGCCAGAGCATCGTGCCGGACAGTACACATGCGCTAGCAGGCCACCTCCGTGAGGTGGGCCTGACCTTCACGCTGAGCAAGGAACTACCCATGTTGCTCACTAAGAGCGTCAAAGACTGCTTGAGCCACGCACTGGAGCCACTAGGCATCACAGATTGGAATTCTATATTCTATGCCGCACACCCCGGTGGACCACTGGTCATGGACAAGATGGAGAATGAGCTCGAGTTGAAGCCTGAGAAGCTTCGGGCCACACATCATGTGTTGGAGGAGTATGGGAACATGTCAAGCCCAAGTGTTCTCTTCATGCTGGACGAGATGCGGAAGTGGTCTGCAGAACAAGGGGCCGCCACGACCGGAGAAGGGCTCGAGTGGGGCGTGCTCTTTGGGTTTGGGCCCGGGCTCACCATCGAGACGGTTGTGATCCGTAGCATGCCTACATAGACACATCAGTCCCTTCATACTTTTCATGACATGCACTACGCAACCGTTGTCAGTTCGTTATTGTAACACTGTTTCTTTTTTTTCCCCTTTCTTTTTCTAGGTAAGTTATTTAGGTGCCATAAGGCATGTGTGTGCCATGTGTATCTCAATTATTATTCATGGATAAACCATGTACTGCCCTAATTTGTATTGAAATATTTTCCATCATGTTATCTATTGGGATTGTCTACGGAGAGACCATTTATCTTTTGTATATGGAGTTCACAGTGATTTGACTCATTAGATGTCAAATTGGATAGCTTGGGGTGAGTCACAAAGTTCGGCAATTTTTTTTTTTAACTGCATCTCTTTAATGATGCTCTTACGACCAACTATTTTGAAATTTAAAAAGACAATAATGATTGTAACTTTTATGTACAAAAGATAAATAGTCTCTCTGTAGACAATCTCTTATCTATTTTTAAAATATTGTTGAATATTGGATATCATCGAGTCTTGTACAAGAAAACATAGGAAGTGCATCAACAATTAAAACATTTAATTATTTTGGTTAAGACCATAGTCAAGTCACAAAAGCCTTGGCTGAGCTCCAGCCTGAGCCCGGTCCGTTGACAACCCTACTTTAGGGATGTAAGCTCACCTCGTATAAAGAAAATCTAAGACTTCTCTACACCTAGTGTCACACGACTAGAATCAAAAGCCACGAAGATAATCGTTTCATTGAGACAACTGCAGTAATGGTCAGGATATATATGATCATATTGCTTTGGAGTGGATATAATGAAATGGGGCATGCATCTCTATCATGTCCTTTTCTCAGCGCAGAAGCCTTAAAAATATCTATCTTCGAATAGGTGGATTTTGGATCCATAGAACTTAAAAGATAAAAAGATTCCTCAGCGCAGAAGCCTTAAAAATATCTATCTTCGAATAGGTGGATTTTGGATCCATAGAACTTAAAAGATAAAAAGATTGTTGGAATGATAGAGAAATTGGAAAAGAGAAAATTACTTCTATATCTTTGTAATTTCACGTTATTTAAATTTTAGCTCAATTTTATTTTCCTAATATTTTTTTCCTCAAAATTTTTAAAAAGACCAAATTGCGCATGTTTTGGATCTTCAAGATCAAAAACCATACGTTTTTAGGATTTAGTTATTTTTTCAATTTTTAGATTTTGAATATCCGAAAAAAAATTAAACCAAAAAACCCTCTCTCTTTCTCTATGGAAGAAGTGAAACAAGCAGCCTTCTCCCCCCCTGGTGATAAGGCACCAGGCTCTGATGGCCTTCTTCTTTTCTTGTTCCATAAATTTTGGAATCTGGTTTGTAGTGAGCTGCTGAAAATAGTCTATGATTTCATGAGAAGAGGTGAACTATTTAGAGGGGTCAATTCCTCCTATATAACGCTTATTCTAAAAAAGGTTGTCATTGCAAGCCTTGGTGATATAAGGCCCATTAGTTTGCTTTCAAACCTCTATAAAATTATTGTCAAGGTGCTTGCAGAACGACTAAAAGTAGTCTTATCGGATATTATCATTGGGCCCCAGTCTGCATTCATCAAGGATAGGCTGCTTACTGACAGTATTTTGGTTGCACATGAGTGCATTCATTTGAGAATTTTGAGTGATGAAGCCGGGGTAGTGATTAAACTGGATATGAAAAAAACATATGATATGGTAGAATGGAGCATTCTGTTAAAGATCATGAAAAACATGGGCTTTGGTGAGAAGTGGAGAAACTGGATATATGGTTGCCTATGCTCTTCTTTCTATTATGTTCAAGGGTAGTTCGTGTGGTTTCTTCCGCACATCCAGGGGGTGACCCCCTATCCCCTTTTTTGTTCACTATTTATGCAGAGTGTTTCGGTCGATTTCTGTACAATATAGTAGCTTGTGGATATTTTGTGGGTTTTCACTTGCCTAATGATGGTTCTTGCATCTCGCACTTACAATATGCCGATGATACTTTGCTTTTTTGCGAGGCTAGGTCTGAGCAGGCTGCTAATATTGCAACTTTCTTGAATTGTTGCGAAGTGAAATGGGGCTCAAGGTTAATTTTGCAAAGTCTGTTGTGGTGAGTATTAACTATGATGAGTCTTTGCTCTCTGAGATTGCTGAGACGATGGGTTGTAAGGTAGAAAGCTTTTCAATTATGTACTTGGGATTGCCAATTTCAGGTGGCCGATTACCATTAGCTATCCGGGATAAAGTGATCCAAAGAATACAAGTCAAGCTTGATTTGTGAGAGTACAAATATCTATCTTTGGGAGGGAGGATCACTTAAATTAAAGCTTGTCTATCAAATTTATCTATTTATCAGATGTCCTTGTTGCAGATTCCTCTTAGGGTGGCCAAGAAAATGGAAGTTTTAAGGATGAATTTTCTTTGGGGCTCATTTGAAAACTTAAAAAAGTTTCATCTTCTTCGATAGGATAGAGTGTGCACGCCTAGGAAGGAAGGTGGACTAGGTATAAGGAGAATCAATTTGGTTAACCAGGCTCTCCTATACAAGTGGTGGTGGAGAAGCTTAAACCTAAAACATCAGTTGTGGTATCAAGTTATTGCTGCCAAGTATGGTGGTGATAGATATAAAATATAGGTTGGACTGAGAAATGGTACTAGAGGAATGTCATACTGCTCGAGATCCATTAATCAATGTAAATCCTTGATGCATAGAGACATTCGCTGGTGTATGGGAGATGGCCATAATATATCCATTTGGCACCATAAGTGGGTAGGGTCTTTGCCGCTGAAATATCTCTTTCCTTCAGTTCTTCAACGTATGGATAATCCCAATGTTGTTGTTGTTGATCTTTATGAATGTAGATGTTAGACGTGATAAATTTCAAGAAATATTGTTCAAGTTGGGATTTATTAATCTATACGCTCCAACCTGAGGGAGAGTGTTGAAATATATGGAATGTTTAAAGATATGGAAAGTGGTTGGGCTGGCTTGAGCTGCCCCTTGTTATCCCTATAACTTTTATTCTTGTTCTTTACAGTTTCTTCTTTCTTTGCCTTCTCTTTATAGCATGATTGAGCTATAATAGCCATGGCTCTTCTATAAATATGTATGATTGTACTTAGAGAAGCCATGACAAGAAATAAAGTACAATCTCTTCGTGGATGTAGGCCCAATGCCGAACCACGTAAAAAATTTTATCTTCACTTTTTCGTTTTGACAGTAGAGGTAACCAAGTTTTTTAGAACATTGTTCTTCCCTATAATAGGATCTCCAAACAAATATTTTGGAAGTATGTGAGCTCATTATCTCTCCTTTAAGAAGTCTATATTCCACAGCATGCCTCAGATGTAGTCATTTGGGTGGTTGATCCAGATGGGCTGTACTCGGTGAAGCCTATGTATAAGCTATTGTTCCATGACCGTTGGAGATGGTCCATGCCTGAAATTACCACCATTTGGAAATGTCATTTACCTTGAAGGTTCAAGCATTTCTATAACTGCAGTGCAAGATAAGGTACTCCTATTGACAATCTCATTAAAAGATGTAAGATTCTGCCTAATATTTGTTTGTTGTGTAAGGATGTTGCTGAAACAGGTCCTCATCTATTTCTTCATTGTTATTTCACCTACAAAATTTGGCGGTGGTTTTTTTGATAAACTTGGGATTGCTATGGTGATGCCTGCCGAGGTGATAGGGGTAATCTCAAAATTGTCGGTCAATATTCTTCCCAATATTGGGGTGGTTATTTGGCAAATTGTGAGAGGTATGATTCTGTGGGAAGTTTGGAAGGAAAGAAATCGACGTGTATTTGATCGTTTCTACGTGCACGTTGAGAGAGTTTTGGAAAAAATATTACATGTTGTGTGGCTCTCATGCTCTGTGACAAAGGTGGGGTGTGATGCTCTGGAAGTGGATGTCAAGAGAAACTTAACAAATCTTTTCCAGTTGGGTTCTTTCAAGTGCAGACCGAAGGGTAGATGGATGCCACCTTTGGAATGAACCTTTAAACTTAATTTCGATGGTAGTTCATTTGGGAATCCAATAGCTGCTGGGTTTGGAGGTGTAGTGAGAGATTGGAATGGAGTTGTTGTTTTTTCTTATGCGGGTCGGTTGGGGGAAAAAACGGCTAACTATGCATAGATGGTGGCTCTACTTCATAGATTAAAACATTTCGTAGATAGAAGGGTGGGACATTTTTGTGTGGTGGAAGTGGACACGTTGAATGTCATCAACTAGTGCAATGGGGTTCAAAAACCACCCTGGGACTTTCGGCCCTTTTTATTGCAGATATGAGATATGTTCAAGCCCGTTGCTTTTTCCTTTGTGCATGTGTTTCATGAAGCCAATGTAATGGCATATCATCTTGCTAAACGTGGCTCTGCCTTAATCGAGACTTTGGTCTTGGACTCTGTAATTTTATTGTAGTCTTTGAATAATAAAGCTCTGAAATCTTATAAAAAAAAACAAAAACTCTCTCTCTTTCTCACTCTACAATTTTTGGATTTTGACTGTCTGAAAATTTATTGAGCCCAAAAATTTTATTTTTTACAGCTTTGAATTTGAATAATCAAAATTTCTTTTAGCCCAAAAGTTTCTTATTCTTACAAATTTTAGAATGTCAAAATATGAAAATTTTAAAAATGTAATTTTTGGGTTGAAAAAAATTTTGGATATTCAAAATTCAAAATTCAAAATTTGCAAAAAGAAATAAAGAAATAAACTAACTAAATTTCAAAAGTATAAAGTTTCAGATCTTAAAGATCTGAAATTTAGTGAATTTGGTCTTTTTAAAACAAAAAAGAGAAAAAACGGTTACAAAATAAAAATAGAAAGAACTTAGGTAAATTTTAAACAACATGAGTTATAGGAGTCATACACGTAAATTTCACATAAAATAACCTAGGCTCTTTATTAAAAAAACTGAAGCCTTTCACGAGGTCAGCACACAAAGGCGGGCAAACATGCCATATTTGGAGCATTAAGGTCCACCAGCCCTTTCGAATAAAAAATAAGCAAGGTTAGGTACACCGAATACCATCAATAGTTCAAGTATGATATATGGTACAACAAAAGAACTGTTGGTGGAGATTAACTTATCGCTGCAGTCTACAGTGAATTTCCCACCTTTGATCGTAAATTGAATTTTCCTATATTGTTCGGTATTTATGTTGTTTTATGGCTTTAGGGTTGGCGATGGGCTAGGCGGCTCAGCCCGCCCTGTCGGTCATGACTAAAAAAGTAAGACCTGGGCCGGGTTAGGGTCACTAACCGCGCCAGCCCAATTTTTTTTTTTTTTCTTGTTTTTTTTTTCTATTTTTTCTTTCCAGGCCGGCCTCGGACGGGCCCTATGGGTATAAAGTCCAGGTTAAGGCCACTGCTGGCCCGGCGCAGGCCTGGCCCATTGCCACCCTTTTATGAATGAACCACTTTGTTGTTTGGGGCCCCTTTTTGGGCAGACCACTTACCAAGGAATAGTGCCATTCATTGGTCCGCACCACAATTCATAAGCGATCCATTTTAGAGAGAGCTGAAATGTAATACTGTTATTTGCCTGTAAATTACCTTTTCTATGTTATTGAATCATGCAACTTGGACCCCCCGCCATAACTTTGAACTATATTTTATTCTTTTTGAGAATTATAACAATTCTGTGAAAGAATCAAGACATGAGAAAACAAAACGAGAGCATGGGCCTTGCTCCGTCAATAGTGTGCTATAAGAGTGCCCTGGCCACCATCGAAACCAAGGCAACCTGTAACCAAGAGAGAGACAGAGAATGGTAAGTGTGGAGGAGCTTCGAAAGGCACAAAGGGCAGATGGGCCAGCAACGGTGCTAGCCATAGGGACGGCAAACCCACCCAACGTGGTGGAGCAAGCCCACTTTCCCGACTTCTATTTCAACATCACCAACCTCCAAGACTTATACCTTAAAGACAAATTCTCTCGCATATGTAAGTGTCTGTTTTTTTTTCAATGTTGATTTGACAGATTTCAAATTTTCCAATAACTTGCAAAAGTTTATAGAGTACAATCCGTAGTATAAGCGTGAAGGAAAATATACAAAACGACCAATCATTTACTTTTAATACAAGCAGATCACAATCACTATTGTGTGTTAGATTTCAAATCGGGTAATTATAAAAGTGTTATTGACTATACTCAAAATCCCAAAGACAAAATTTGAATTCTATGGCACATCCCAAATCATTCGATTTGGCATCTAATAGATAGGCATGATTGTGGTATCCTTCTATAAAAGATAAATAGTCTCATAGTATACAATCCTAAATATGAATATTACAAAAGGAAAAAGTTTATTTAAGGTCAAGTAAGGCATTCATCATAAGAGTTGTTCTGATGTCAAAAAGCCATACAATTAATCATCTTGGCGTCGAGATATGTGGATACGAGAAAAAAAATGATTCTATATTTTAAAAATAGTACGTCTTATAACACATTATTTAGACCATCTATTTTTCAAGATTTTTAAGCATTTATAGATCTGGTTGATCTACACTACTTTGAAATTTTAGATTTCATAATTAAAAGTAAAAATAGAATATCGTGAGGATTACCAGCACCTAAACCATATCAAGATTTAGATGTGAGCCTTACTTTGAATGCTTAAGGTTGACATCCTATACAAACCATATCCATTGCAAAGTTAGTTATAGAATAACTACTAAATCTTTACGATGGAAGGAATGGACTCAAGGCAAAAGTGATCAAGGTGTTCGGTGCCACAACATTATATCTTGAGTTCCATACCACCACGAGTAGATGACCCCTCCATTGATCAGAAAAACTTTATATGGCACACCTCCTTTAGCTAACTCATCAACCCACATACTTGCTTTGCGATGGCAATTGTTCACCAGAACCTAGTTTGCAGTTACAATATCTATAATTTCAGCCATAAAAGAAACATGTCGACATGGTTGTATTGATATATATTGTAGGGTACCCTATAGAGTTAAAATTGGTAGATATGGTCAAATAGTGGTAGAAAATTTTAACTTATAACATCCCAACAACAATAGTTGCATTTTTTTTACAAATAGCATCCCTTCAAATTGGTAGAAAATATTAACTCTCTAGTAAGAATCCCTTCAAATTATAACATCTCAACAACAATAGTTGCAGTTAAGTAAGTTTCATTCACACAAGTGCGGTTGTTTAAGCAGGCGCCAAGTCAGGGATCAAGAAGCGCCACCTCTTTCTCACTGAGGAGAGGCTGAGCGCCAACCCAAGCCTCTGCTCCTACATGGCCCCCTCCCTCGACGCACGACAAGAGCTTGTGCTTGAGGAGATCCCTCGCCTCGGTAAAGAGGCAGCCCTATGTGCCATCAAGGAGTGGGGACAGCCTGTGTCTGGCATCACCCACCTCGTCTTCTGCACCACCAGTTGCATCGACATGCCAGGTGCTGACCTACGCCTTGCGAACCTCCTCAATCTCTCCCCTTGTGTCAACCGCGTCATGCTCTATCTGCAAGGTTGCTTTGCAGGGGCCACTGCCTTACGCATCGCAAAGGACCTTGCCGAGAACAACCACAATGCTCGTGTCTTGGTCGTCTGTTCAGAGATGATCCCAATTTTCTTTAGGGGGGTCCACGCATCCCATCTAGAGAGCCTCGTGGGCCCTGCACTCTTTGGAGATGGCGCGGCTGCCGTGATCATCGGTTCCGACCCCTTGACTACAGAACGAGCGCTCTACCAGCTCGCTTGGGCCGGCCAGAGCATCGTGCCGGACAGTACACATGCGCTAGCAGGCCACCTCCGTGAGGTGGGCCTGACCTTCACGCTGAGCAAGGAGCTACCCATGTTGCTCACTAAGAGCGTCAAAGACTGCTTGAGCCACGCACTGGAGCCACTAGGCATCACAGATTGGAATTCTATATTCTATGCCGCACACCCCGGTGGACCACTGGTCATGGACAAGATGGAGAATGAGCTCGGGTTGAAGCCCGAGAAGCTTCGGGCCACACGTCATGTGTTGGAGGAGTATGGGAACATGTCAAGCCCAAGTGTTCTCTTCGTGCTTGACGAGATGCGGAAGTGGTCTGCAGAACAAGGGGCCGCCACGACCGGAGAAGGGCTCGAGTGGGGCGTGCTCTTTGGGTTTGGGCCCGGGCTCACCATCGAGACTGTTGTGATCCGTAGCATGCCTACATAGACACATCAGTCCCTTCATACTTTTCATGCCATGCACTACGCAACCGTTGTCAGTGCGTTATTGTAACACTGTTTCTTTTTCCCCTTTCTTTTTCTAGGTAAGTTATTTAGGTGCCATAAGGCATGTGTGTGCCATGTGTATCTCTATTATTATTCACGGATAAACCATGTACTGCCCTAATTTGTATTGAAATATTTTCTATTATGTTATCTATTGGGATTGTCTACGAAGAGACCATTTATCTTTTGTATATGGAGTTCACAATGATTTGATTCATTAGATGTCAAATTGGATAGCTTGGGGTGAGTCACAAAGTCCGGCAATTTTTTTTTTAACTGCATCTCTTTAATGATGCTCTTACAACCAACTATTTTGAAATTTAAAAAGACAAGAATGATTGTGACCTTTATGTACAGAAGATAGAATAGTCTCTCTGTAGACAATCCCTTATCTATTTCTAAAATAGTGTTAAATACTGAATATCATCGAGTCTTGTACAAGAAAGCATGGGAAGTGCTCAATAACTAAATAGTTTAATTATCTTGGTTAAGACCATAGTCAGGTTACATAAGCCGTTGCTGAGCTCCATTAGGGTTGGTTAGCGGTAATAGCATTCTCCTCACCTTTATCATAAGGTTTCCCATGCAATATAATCCCAACGTTGTTGGAACATAAAACTAGTGTCTCAAAATCTTGTAAAATAAGCTGCAGATTTAAGAAATTGACAAAAAATACAAAAATCTATGACGGATCATTGATCATGATTACCGAAAAACAAGAATGTAAATTAACAAATTTAAACATACCTGCAATGAAGAAACAACTTTTGGTTATGATATTTGAATGGGTGAACTGGCCTTCACCTCTTTTCTCCTCCATGCTTGATGAGGACCTTCCTTGTGAAGAATGAGCTAGAGATTGACTGTCATATTATATCTCTATTATTTTTATTTTCTTAATCCTAACCGATCTTATGGAGTTATCATTAAGAGAGAGTGGAGGGAGGTGGTCACCAATTATCCTTATTTTATATTTGATAACCATTTATCTTAAAGTATGAATAATATTTCCCTTCTATAATTATTGTGAGACCACAAATTAAGAATATTTTATAACATTCTCGCACTCGGGTTGATAATAATTATGGTTGAAAATACATCCTTAATGCAAACATATGCAAAATTTTCTCTAAAAATCAAAACTTTGACAAGTAAAATTACTAATACCAAATCATGAAAGCTAATTAAATTCTATAAAAGGCACAATGTCCTTTCATAGTTACTCTATATAGACTCCAATATGTAACCTTTATGGCGGACATCTTTATGGTGGATAAAACTTTATGATATGGTAAGCTCCATATCTCACCTAAAACCTGTTCAATTATCTTTATGTATCCATATACCAAAACATGGACTTTGATTCATCAAATATGTATTAATCAAACCGATGAATACCACATATTGTATGATGGCAATATAACTGCCACTAACAAGTGCATTCCATATATTTCTTAAACCCATGTAACAACACACTCTACAAACAATTTGGGACATAGACCCTTGGTCAAGATAACAACAACCATCAGTTGTGTACCCATGTGCTCAATGGACATTAAAAGTTCCCGTACTTTCTCCCTTACAACAAGATATGTTAATTTCTATATGCTTGGAATTGTCCAAACTCTTGTTGTCTTCGAGAAGAAAATTCTCAATGGCTTGGAAGTAGAATCTACAACCCAGAGCCTCGAGATAAAAGTATGCAGCCATAGAGCTTGCTTGCTAGCTTTATAGCAAGCTACAAAATCTATTACCGTAGTTGACAAAGCTATGACCTATTTACTTCTTACTCTACCATGAAATGGCTCCACCAACCCTCATGAAGATGTAACCTGATGTCAACTTCCTATCGTCCAGATAGGCAGCAAAATCTATAACTGAATATCGAATAACATCAAAATGATCAAATTTACTTTATGTGAGCATAATATTCTTTGTTCCTTACAGATACCTCATTATTTTCTTAGTCGATTTCTAATGTTCTAGCCCTAAGTTACTTTGATATCTACTAACTATATTGACAGCAAAAGCTATATATGTATAGGTGCAAACTTGAGCATAGATTAAATTTCCCATAACAATTTGGGGACATTGTAATTTGTTAATTTTATCACCCTTAATAGGAGCTACAACTGGATAACAATTATGCATATTATACTTCTTGAGTACCCTCTCAATGTATGCCTTTTATGTTAATCCTAAAATACCTCGAGATCTGTCTTGATGAATTTTGATTCCAATCACACATGAAGCTTCATCCAAGTCCTTCATGAAACAAGTTTTGTTTCATGCAACGTATGAATGTTACTACTAGGCAGTAGAATGTCATCGACATATAGAATCAATACAATGAATTTACTCCCGCTTAACATAGACTTTAATGCATTTGTCCACAAGATTCTCAACAAACGCAAAATACCTAAAAGTAACAACTTATAGACCATAAATCCAATTTCTATTTAAAAGGGTTATAAAATGTTGCTTCTCTGGGGTATCCCCACACATGCAATTGTCTTAAACTAGGCTTCCTACCAGTCTATAACTCCATATGGGGTCTTTAGCAAGGTTTACTAGGAACACAATTCAGTATATAAACAACAGTCTTCAGGGCTCCCCTAGATAAACAGACAAATTTTAGTTACAAACTATGGTCCTTTCTTGACTAATCTTTGAAGCCTTTGTCTTAGGATGTACAACAACATAGATGAATTCTCATTCACATTTTCATGTTTCACATTACACATATGTAGGGATAAGAGAGATTTAATAAAAATATAATTCAAATTTAGAGACCATCACTTAATTTTTATTGCCAAAATTAAATAAAGCTATTAATATATAATTTTAGTACTAATATAATAGTTGGCACATAAATAGTATTTTTTAGGTCTAATACAAAACCACCATCTAGAATTAATCTAACTACTCCTATCACATTTATTTCTTCTTCAACTCAATTTGCCATTACAAGCTTCTGTTTCCCATTAATGAGTCTCTGACTGTTGAGGAATACCTTTATTTTCCAACTTCTTATATTTTAGGAAATCTCTCTTCAAATGCCCCGTCTTCCTGCAAAAGAAGCATTTTGTTTCCTTCTGGTTATTTTGTTTCTGAATTTGAGTAGTAGGCCCTTTTGATGATAATTTGCATGCATCTCAAAACCTTTATTTTTTGAAGCTCTAAATGGTCCTTTTTTACCTAAACTAGTCTCTGCTAAATGGGCGACCTTTAGCTTAATTTGATTTAATCTTTCTTCTTCTTGAAAACACATGATTTGAAAATCGTTCAAACTCCACTTTTCTTTCTGAGTATTATAATGGAGCTTGAATTGACTATACTGTGCAGGCACATAATTGAGAATGAACTGCACCAAAAAAACCTTTGAGATCTTCATGTCCATGGATATCATATGATTTGTAAAGTCAATCATTTGTATAATATGGTGCCTAGAGTTGTGGCCATTGTATCTAGGGTTGCCATGGTCTATTAGAGTTGTGGCTATTTGGAAAGTCAATCATTAGATCTATTTAGAGCTTCAATGCCATCTAGGGTTGCAATGATTGTCAAACATTCATGCTCACAAAATTGTATTTACCAATAAAACTTAGTAATAACTTTCCATAAAATATTAAAATCATGTGCCTTTTAGTGAGCAGATGCATCATCATAACCCCTCCTTTGGACCAAGAGTATGAAATGCAAATGGCTTCTTATTAGTGAATTGTCAATCCTTATGTCCACCATAGGGCTAGTGATTATAAACATCATAGATGTCGAACAAGTTACTCCTTTGGGTTTAACACCTTCTTGGTCTATAGTGCTCACAATTACAACCCTATTTCGCACTGATGAAAAATTACATTTAGGCTTGATTTCTATTTGTAATCGCTCAACGCCAATTTGTGGGCTCCTTTATGATTCCCAAAAAATTTTAAAAGAAATAAGTCAAAACCAAAAAATATTATTGAGACTCATCAAAAGTTTAATACCATCCAATTTCTCATGATTGCATCACTATGGTGGTTTCACAATCATTCCAAATTGGTTGGATTAAAATTAATGAGAGCCCACCCTTTTCTAATTTATTTTTTATTAGAAAAAAAAACTCAATGGGAAGATAGAGAGGAGAGAAAGAAATATGGGCCCTAATTTTCAACTTGCACCCTTTTGATAATGAATGACTATTTTCGTTAGGGGCTGGGGTCGTGGTGGTAGCACCCCACATCCTAGTCACTACATTGTGATTTCCACCCACCACTAACACCGACCCACTAATACTTTCAAAAAGTTAACTCTTAATCTACTTGAAAAATGGGTAGGCGCTTGTCTTCCCCACTGAATTACCCAGAAAAAAAAAATGACTATTTTCATTCCTCGTTCCCCATCATCAAAAGCGAAGTCTTCTTAGGGAAACAAAAGTAAGGAACAGACTTTCAAAAGCAAAGAATAATAATACATGGGGAAATAAAAACTTGAATCCTCAAAAGTCTATAGCTTTGAAACCATAGCCAAACGACATGATCCTTGTTCTCTTTGTTTCCAATTTTCGATATATAATCAAGCTCAAAGTAAAAAACTATGTTTAACACAACGCAAAATACTTTCTCTCTCTAACTTGGTGAGTCTGGCTAAAAATAGAGCACATGGCTGTGACCAAATCAGTGCCCGTTGAGGAGTGTTGAAACACAAAAAAACCCTCCCATTTCTCAAGGGGAAAAGGACTCATCCAAGACTGAACCCTCAATAATCAAGAAGATACCAACCATAAACTGGAAATAGGGAGGAATAACAAAAAACAATGTAATTGCAAAAAATAAAAAAACAATCAGCAAAATAATTGTAAAAACCTTGAAAGGCATATGAGTTCTAGTAACAACAACAAAATCTAGACATGCACGCACCTTATTACAGAAACCCAAGCCTGAAACCCTGATCCTATTGCTTTTAGGGTTACGAATTGGTTTCATGAATCTATGGAGCCTGATCTAGCTGGTTCTTGAAAAATATATAACGAGGGGTTGGGTTTTCAATTTTAGTGGTCTATGAGAGCTGTTATTTTCAGTTTTATCAAATTGATTGTAGCCATGGCAAGATTTAGGTTGAGAATTGGGGTTTTAGAGATAATAATGTTTGAGTTGTTGAATTGATGGACCCATGGCTCTGATTAGGGTTTTAATAACACTTGATTTCTCTATATCGAATTTTGTAATCTCTGTGCGTTTGTGAATTTATATATGAATGCAAAGATTGGTGAAAAGAATGGGTTTAAAGATAGTGATTTCTGCTTGAGTAAGCTTTGCATGTTATAGAGAGAGAGTAGGAGGAAACCAATAATTCATATGAAACATAGTCCAAGTAGACAATGTTCGAGAGAGAGAGAGAGAGATGGAGATGGGGAGCCCATCTTTTGCTAAGTCATGCGTAACCCCTCAAGAACTTACCTTCAAAGAATTCCTATAGTGATTGTCAGAGATGACATTATCAAGGTGTGTGAGAAGAGAATACTCTCAGTTGTGATTGTTACTTTTAAAAATGAGTTTTACAAGATTGGTGCTTTTCATAAATGAGTGGATAAGACCTGGACAGATAACCCTAGACTTTGTCGATCAATTCCAAGAGGTAAATTTATATGTTTTACTTGTTCTAGCAAGGATGCGTGCAAAGTAGTTTCACATCGTTTTGGAAGTACAAAGGTTTAGATCATGTGGCTGAAAGGTGGATCCTTGCTTTAAAGACTTATTTGACCAAACCTAGATCTACTTGGTTTTCTGTATCTAGTATTCCAATCATTACATGGTCTACAACAGTTTTTAAATAGATGGCTAGCTTGTGTGGTCATCTGATTAAAATAGATTGGAATCTGACAAACTATTAATCTCTTATCTTTTTGGTAGAACTGAGAGCTTTGGACTATCCTAAACATGGTATCTTTAAATTGGGAGGGCTAGACTTTAAATTTCTTTTAAAGAGATATGTGTTCTAAACGGCAATATTGTTGCCCCAGGAAAAGACACACATTCCAAGGCAATAGTACAAGCAGAGGCCTAGGAGGTATGATGGTTCCATACTTTCTAATTTGTACAACAACAATGGCATGGCATGTTGCATAGAGAGAAAAGGCTCCCTAACTGTAGATCTCGGAGTTCATGGAAATCTAGCAATCTATCAAATGCCACATCTATCATCAAAGGAAAACATATCATTAAAAAAACTGGTTATTACTTATGATGGTAATAAAAGTTTGAAACCCAAATTCAAAAACCCTGTCTCAGGAGTGGTGCCTATCTATTGCCATAATAGTTTTATCCAATGGTTTAAAAAACGGATCGGTGACCCGGATTGGGCACCCAAAAAACTGATCCGTATCGGCGAATCGGCGATCCGGACCGGGAATCGGGTGAATCGGTCAGAATAAAGCTTAAACAAATCCAAAAAAATTGTTAAAATTCATTATAAATATTGTTTTTTTAGGAATTCAATAAGAAATGAGGGTACTCCATTAAGAATTTTCATGTTTTTGAATGAATATGCGAATATTGATATGTTCTTCCCTGCATGAACCGCCATTCAGCATTTAATTTACATCACACAAAAGGATAAACATAGAATTATCATGGAATAAGTATATCAACATACATGGACTACAGTAAAGCATGAAATTAGTAACATATGATCTAAAAATAAAAATGATAGACGACGTTATTGTTCTTCTTGATCACGTTGGTGCCATTGATTGAATTCGTTTAACAATTCATTGATTCGATCTAAAAACGAATCATCGATATTAGCAGGCGTCTCACTATTCCCAAATCCCTGAGTGTTAGTGTTTTGTTGTGTTCCCAATCTAAAATCCCCGAAGCTTGTTCATCCTTCATGCTCACCTGCACTGTCGCTCATCCCTACACTGTTGCTGTTGGGACTCGATAGGTGAATAATATGGCTGGGATAGGGTGGCCTCAGAATCATCATCTCTCTCATTTTCTCTTTAAATAATATAGATTAAAAAAAAAAATTAACAAATTTTCAAAAAAATCGATCATGGATTAAAACAATAAAATCACAAATTTTCAAAAAATTCTATCATGGATTACAAAAAAAAATTCGATCATGGATTAAAAAAAAAAATCACAAATTTTCAAAAAATTCTATCGTGGATAACAAAAAAAAATTCGATCATGGATTAAAAAAAAAAAATCAAAAATTTTCAAAAAATTAAATCATGGATTACAAAAAATTCGATCATGGATTACAAAAAATTCGATCATGGATTACCAAAAATTCGATCATGGATTACATAAAATTTGATCATGGATTACATAAAATTTGATCATGGATTACAAAAAAAAAAACATAAAAAACAAAAAATTCCATCATGGATTACAAAAAAGAAAAAACAATTCGATCATGGATTACAAAAAATTCAATCATGGATTACAAAAAATTCTATCATGGGTTACAAAAAAACAAAAAATTCGATCATGGATTACAAGAAAAAAAAACAAACATTTCGATCATGGATTACAAAAAATTCGATCATAGATTACAAAAAATTCTATCATGGATTACCAAAAATTCGATCATGGATTACATAAAATTCGATCATGGATTACATAAATATCGATCATGGATTACAAAAAAAACAAACAAAAAATTCAATCGTTGATTACAAAAAAAGAAAAAACAATTCGATCATGGATTACAAAAAATTCAATCATGGATTACAAAAAACTCTATCATGGGTTACAAAAAAACAAAAACAAAAAATTCGATCATGGATTACAAAAAAAAAACAAACATTTCGATCATGGATTACAAAAAAAAACAAACATTTCGATCATGGATTACAAAACATTCGATTATGGATTACAAAAAATTCTATCATGGGTTAATAAAAACAAAAAAACAAAAAATTTGATCATGGATTACAAGAAAAAAAACAAACATTTTGATCATGGATTACAAAAAATTCGATCATGGATTACAAAAAATTCTATCATGGGTTACAAAAAACAAAAAAAAACAAAAAATTCGATCATGGAATACAAAAAAAAAGAAAAAACAATTCAATCATGTATTACAAAAAAATCGATCAAGTATTACAAAAAAATCTATCATGGATTACAAAAAAAAAAAAAAAATTCCGTACGGGACTCGCCGATTCCGTACAGTGAATCGGCGAGTCACTGTGCAGAATCGTTCGGTTCTCTCTAGAACCGGACGATTCTTGTTTTTTTCGCCGATTCGATCCGTCCATGGCGATTCTCGAGTCGAACCGGGCGTTTTTTCGATCCGTCCATGGCGATTCCCGAATCCGGTTCGACTCGGCGTTTTTTTAAACACTAGTTTTACCTCTTGAAATAGCTTTCTTCCTTTGGCCATGTGTGCAAGCACATCTACTTCCAAGATTTTCTTCAAAAAAAAATGCCGCCTCTTGTCTTTCCTATTAAGTCAAACCTTCCTATTCAGCACATAGACTGTTCTACCATTGTTGCTTCAACCTTAAAGCTTGGTACTCCATCAGCCAGTAAGCAAACAAGAAGCAAGCAGAGATGAAGAGAATACTGACTAAGATGGCAGCTTAAAAAACCTACAGTGATCCTAAGAAGGGGAAGCAAACGAAAACTCCTATACTTGGTTTTTATATCGAAGGTAAAATATAAGAGGATGATGATGAGCCTGTCTTCCCCACTCACAAAGAGGAGTTCAAGTTAGAGAACAGACCGGCTGTTCTAGATGGAGAGTTCTTGGATTTGAGAGAGGATGAGATTGGTTAACCCTTGGTGGTGCCCCCAATCACCTCGTGTGTCCCGGATGATGTTGGGGAAGATGATGCTCTTATTGAAGAGCTCGTTGAGGATGGCGAAGAATCTACTTTTGCTGATGTGCTTGTAGACAATGACAAGAAGTTGGCCCTAATCATTCACCCCATGGAAGTGGGTAAGATTCTGGATGCTATGCATGTTCATTATGGGGAAACTGTGGACAACATGTGGCACAGGCATCTCAGCCATATAAGTTAAGAAGGAACACAAATATTAGTGAAGCAGCATATTTTTCACAGTGTCAAGAATGCATATCTGAACACATGTGACCAATTTTTGCTAGGCAAACAACATAGAATCTCATTCTCAAGTAAAAACTCCAAAGTATATTCAGACTGTGTGGTCCCATGAATGTGAAGTCACTTGGTGGCACATCATACCTCGTCACCTCCAAGATAGGTGTGGGTGTACTTAATGAAATCGAAAGATTCAGTGTTTAAGATCTTTCAAATTTTCCATACTAAGATGGAAAGGGAGACAGACAAGCTGTTGAAGCGTCTCAGATCAGATAATGAGGGGAAGTACATCTTGAATGGTTTCAAAAGCTATTATGCCCAGCGTTGTATACGATAAGAGAAGACAGTCTCATATACCCCACAACACCTCAAATGCTTTCAAAAGCTATTATACCAAGCGTGGCACAAGGTCGAAGAAGACAATATCATATATCCCATAGCATAATGGTGTAGCAGAGAGAATGAATCGCATTATTATGGAGAGATTTATGAGCAAGCCCGTATAATAGTATAGCACAGAGAATGAATCACACCATTATGGAGATAGGTAGGAGCATGCTATCAGCCGCCAAGTTACGAAAGCCATATTAGATCTCCATATTTTCCTCTGAATGGTGAGATCCCAAAGAGTATGGACTGAAAAAGATATCTCTTATTCACACTTGAGGGTGTTCATGTGCAAGGCAGTACATGTGCCCAAGGGGCAACAATCCAAGTTGGACGAGAAAGCACTCCTATATATATTCTTTGGGTACTCAGATGAAGAGTTCGTTTATAGGCTATAGGATCTTGAGATCCAGTGTAGAGATGTGGCTTTTCAAGATGATCTTAACATTGAAGATGTGAAAAAGTCAAAAAAATCATATATATCCAATGATTCAGAACCGGTCACAGTTCTTCCTACCATGGTACATAAAGAAGTGCAATAAGAGGATGGGTCCCAAGAGTTTGACATGTCAAATCTGAGTAAGGTAGAGCAAGGGGAGCAGCCAGTTCAAGAAGTACTACCTACAGTTAAACTAAGAAGGTCCTCTAGGGGATATAAACCCTCTACCAGATACCTCACATCAAAGTATATCCTATACATTGAAGGGGGTGAACTACAAGGCTACCAGGAAGCTCAAGCCGATGAACATAAAAAGGATTAAGTTGAAGCTATGCAACAGGAGATGGAATCCTTGCATAAGAACCACATCTATGACCGGGTAAAGTTGCCTAACGGCGAGAAGGCACTAAAGAACAATAGGGCCTTCAGGCTAAAGACTAAAGAAAAGAGGTCACAACCAAGGTATAAGGCCAAGTTGGTTGTGAAATACTTCAAGCAAAAAAATGGCACCGATTTTGATGAAATATTTGAAAATCTCATCAATTTGTGTGGCGTTAAGCTTAGCTACAAGTCTAGAGATAGAAAAGCTAGATGTTAAGATTGTCTTTCTCCATGATGATTTGGAGAGAGAGAGAGAGATATAGATGGAGCCGCTAGAAGGATGCAAGGTAAAAGAAAAGGAGCACATGGTTTGCAAGCCGAAGAAGAGCTTATACAGGCTGAAACGGGCCCCAAGGCAGTAGTACAAGAAGTTTGATTCCTTCATGGGTAGTCATGGATATATGAGGACAGCCTTAGACTATTGTGTGTTCATTAAGAAGTTCTCCGACGGTAATTTCATAATATTTTTAGTGTATGTTTATGATATGTTGATTTTCAGTCAGACAGGTTGAAAGACAAGTTGAGCAACGTCATTGCCATGAAGGACTTTGGACCTACTCAACAGATCTTGGGTATGAAGATCTCTTTTGTCATAAAGGTTGGGGAGCAATGGTTGTCATAGTACATTAAGAAAGTGCTCGAAAGGTTCAATATGAACATGGAAAAACCTAATGGTTCCCCACTTGGAAGCCATTTCAAGTTGAGTGCCAAGCAGAGCCCTTCAAATGAGAATGAGAAGGAAGGAATGCATAAAGTTCCCTATGAGTCGGTCTTAGAAAATTTGATGTACGCCATGATGTGCACGAGGCCAGATATCACACATACAGTAGCCGTAGTGAGTAGATTCATTGCTAATCCTGACAAGAAACAGTAGGCAGCAGTTAAGTGGATTTTCAGATATCTCAGAGGAACATCTAAAGTATGTTTCATCTTTGGGGCTAATAAACATGTGTTACAAGGGTGCACAAATGCAGACATGGCTAAAGATATAGACTTTGGAAGTCAGTCTCAGGATATTTGTTTATTTTGACAGGGGGAGATATATCTTGGTAGTCCAAACTACATAAGTTTGTGACTCTGTCGACCATTGAGGCATAGTACATTGCAGTCATATAAGCCTGCAAGGAGATGATATGGAAGAAGAGATTCCTCCTGGTGTTGTGCTTGAAACAAAACATGTATATCATCCATTGTGACAAATCAAAGCTTATTCACTTGAGCAAGAATGCTAGCTTCCATTCTAGGATAAAACATATTGACATGCGTTAGCATTAGATTCAGGATGTTCTGAATAAGAAGTTACTACTGCTAGCAAAAACTCAAAACTGACTAGAATAGATTGGATATGATAACGAAGACCTTGACCAAAAACAAGCATGAGTTGTACATAAGAATGGTTGGCATGGGTGCTATCTAAGCACCAGGTTAATTTGCAAAGGTGAACCTCCCTCATGCGACAGGAGGGGAAGATTATTAGGGTGTCCCATCTCATGTGGAAGGGATACCATGGTCAATACCTAAAGAAAAAGGACACCACGGTCAATATCATCAATTTCACCCTAAAATAAATGTTCATTAATCCCCAAGATCTGCACCACTTTTTTAGATTTAAATTTCATAGTCGATGTTAGAAATTAATTTTAAAGCCATCATGAAGATTTATAATACCTATAATGCTTTATAGACGACAACTCTAGGTGAGGCTTTACTTTGTTTTTTGTAAAGCCTAAGCCTTATAGAAACTGCATCCTATAATTTAGAAGAGGATGTGGTTTGTATAAGGCCGAAGCTCTAAACAATCAAAGTAAAGTGCGCCTTCAAATAATGTCGATAAATTTGGTTTCAATACTAGAACTCTTTGTGATAACCATAAAATATCTTTTCATCTCTAATTATAAAATTTAAAACTTCATAAATAGTGTAGATTGAATAAATCTATGAAAACTTGAAAATATTTAAATTTGAAAATCCAAAAATGCATTACAAGATTAACTATTCCAAAACTTAAAATCCATTTTTTTTTCATGGCCATGCATCTTGTGGTTGAGATGATCAATTTGAGACTTTTGAGCATCAAAACAACCTCTTCTAGTGAAATTCTTAAGGTGTGCCTTAATTTGATTGTTTAGAACCTCACACTTATATAAAAATATATTTTAGAATAATTTATAGTGTGCATACTATGCTCCCACGGAAGCATATTGTACATTTACTCCCTCAAGTAGAAAACTGTTTTTTTTTAATCCAAAATTTGGAACCACCTAAAAATCCTTAAATGATGATATTAAAAGAAATTTTTTTATTTAGAGTTTTCTAACACTTACATATCACCATTAAAAATTTTGGCAGTTTTGAAACATTATTGTTTTCAAACCCACAGATAATGCAATTTGGAATAGTTTTTCTATTGAATATGCATATCGATTAAAGAGGTTGGGGTCCTAAAAATACTCCTAAGTTGGGTTTTGCCCATGGGAATATATAGACAACATAGTCCTCAGGAGCATGTCCTTTAGGAATAGTTTGTATCCCTTTTTATAAATATTTAAAAAATGTCACTAAATTTTTAATTTTTGTAGATGTCCCAAATTTTTCCATTCAAACTTTTTGCCCAAAATGCTCCTTAGTTAGATCCTCAATCCCAAACTATATTGAAATCACTTTTTACAAAAACTATTGTTAAGTTCTAAATGTGCCAAATAGATTCATGCCCTTAATTAAGTTCGGTGCTAGGAGTATGAAACAAATGTATTCTTTACATGTTATAATTGGTGCTCTCAATACCAAATTATGGTCTCTTACATTTAGTATTTGAGTACCAAACACTTCCATTTTTTATTTTTTATATTTGCTGGGTACTCTTTGTACAAAACTTTGTTTAAGACATGAATATGTTCAATACTCTTAGTAGCGAACTTCAGCACAACTCAAAATTGAGAGTACATAACTAATGAGTATTTTAGGAAGGAGAAAAAGGACATGAAGGAAGCCAAGTGAGTGAGCTCTAATGCCCTTAATTAAGTTCGGTACTAGGAGTATGAAACAAATTTATTTTTTACATATTATATCCAATGCTCTCAATACCAAATTATTCTCTCTTATATTTAGTATTGAGTACCAAACACTTTTATTTATTTGTTTTATATTTGCTCAGTATTCTTTGTACAAAGCTTTGTTAAAGGCATAAATATGTTCAATACTCTCAATACCTTCAATACTCCAATACCAAACTTCAACAAAACTCAAAATTGAGAGTACATAACTAATGAGTATTTTAAGAAGGAGAAAGGGGACATAAATTTAAAAAATTTCAGACATTTTATAGTATTCATAAAAAATGCATATTTTATA
This sequence comes from Amborella trichopoda, assembly GCF_000471905.2. Next base: position 1,080,814 of record NW_006497557.1, on the reverse strand, counting down.
TTTACATGAATTTTCCTTTTTTATTTGAACTGACTCAATTAATATAGCATTATTTCATTTTATATCTTCATAAAGTACGTGCAGTGTACATGCCGCACTAGTTTATATAATAAATAAACTGCCATACATACATCCATTACATCCAACTTAATTCAACAAACTAAGAACAATCTAATGAACCACGTTCAATTGGTGGTCTCAAGGAAACATTTGCTAACTAGGTAAGGGGAAGAAAAAGGACCTCATACCTACCCAAATTATATACTGACTCTACAAGACTAAATAAAACCTTCATCCCATTTCTTTCCACAAAAAAAGTCCATAGATATGACGTTGGAATACAAGATACAACAATGGTAACTAAAAACATGAATTCAGGTTTTGCATCATCATTGAAAGCTCAAACACTGTTGAAACTTGTTTAACTGAAATTTTCATAGAATCATTCATTCACTCAGTGCCACTCCAGTCCTCCCAAGGTGGTGGACCCCATGCCTTCCCATACTTCCTTACAACCAACTTCTTCACTGTCAAGCCCCTCCATGTCACTGTCCCACCATCCACTCCCACTTGCATCTAAAATTAGAAACACATCTCATGAGAAGTAAATTTCAAAAATAAAAACAGGTAAATTGTTTCGATTGTTTTTTGAGTGAAATGCGACTTAAATCTGGATGCTTACAGTGATTGTAGAATGTTCTTGTTCTCTTATTCATAGTCCTATTCAAGCATCCCTTTCGTTTTGGTTTTGGATCATCACCAAGAATAACCAAAGTAGAGGAACAGTGAGGTTTTGAAACATCTACAAATCATCAAGACAGAAATTGGACGAACAGTTGTCATAGCAATGGTTTCCCATGATAAGGTTCATGAAAAAAAATTGATGTGCAGCAGTTTTCGAAAACCTATAAATAACAGAAGTAGAAGACAGGAGTTTCCTGCTGTAAAAGGAAAAAGATAGGAACATGCTTAAAGGAAGAGGAGCCACAAAATAAGAACAGAAACACCAATTGTAAGAAGTGGAAATGCCTTTATTTTTCATTTTTCTGCTTCTCTCTCTCCCTGTATTTTTGGGGGGTTGATCTTATTACTAATAAACTGATAACTATTATCTCAATCTGGGAAGATATCACACACTCTTAAGGCTATATATCTATGCCACAGATGGATATGCTAGGAATAAAAATGCAGGAATGAACTACTACAAACCTCTACAGATCAGTGACATTAGGAAGACTCCACGATAAATAGCAGAAAGAAATTTGCTTGTAGATATAAAGAGCAGCAAAAGGCCAAGTAACATTCATCATTTCTAATTTGAATCTTGATATTCAAATATGGAAATAGTATTGTGTGCTTCTATTCATTTTTCAAACTATTTTTTTATAATTCATGCATAAAAATGTATATACTTCCTACGCCTTCACGGAGCATATTCCATATAAATCAAGCATCAAATTCCTATCATTAAAAACCAACCAATTCCAAAAGGAAAGAAATGAAGACTAGGAGAGATAGACTCTAACACCTTACAAACCTATATGTGGGAATACTCTGTTATTGGCTATTCAATCACAGATTGATTTAGAGCAAATGCAATCAGCCTAAGCCCCGCAATTTACAAGTCCCACAACAAAGGGTCCTGACACATGCAGCACTAGCATGAAGTTTAAACCCACTCAATGAAAGACGTGAATAAACATGGACCATTCTAGGGGCAATAAGATGCATGCTACAGGCTCCAAGTCTTGACTAATTACCATTCTTGGTCTGTAGTGAAGCAATCAGGACCATATAAAACTCTGCTGAAGAGTTGTTTCTAGGTTTCTAATGTGCCCTTATTCCTTCTCAAGTATTTGGGAGCACCCTACTTCCCAAAGGAAAATAGAGATAGCAAAAACATTAAAAAGTCTCCTAACTGATTCCATGCTTCCTCTGGCTCAGTTATATCTCTATTTATTCTGGCAATATTTGTTGAGTTAATGAGCTGACACATCTCAAGGGGTTTTCTACAGTTCCATTCACAGTTTTTCTTGAACTTCTTGAAGACTAGCATGTGACACAAAGGTGAGCTTATGTGTAGAGCAGAATCTATGTAATGAGTATCACTAGAAGTCATTTGCGAGGAGGGCCGATTATTGGCTGAGTGAAATTCTACGTAGAGGTTGAGTGTTGTCCATTTTATGGAAGTTGTTTAAGGGAGGGTAAATTGAAACATTGATTGGTTGATGGACAAATCCTAATTCCTAATCTTATTATAGGAGCAATAATGAGACCCTTTAGGTGTTAAACTAGATTCATTCAGTGTGCATCATCTTGCCATGCATAAATTGAACCTTGCAATTGCATTCCCATGCATACCGACAGATAAGAAGCAAACTTGCTCAAACATTACCACATTAGAGAAAAAAAGAAATATATTGGTTTTGCCTGAAATTTAAGATCCAATGGTTTTCTAGGTGAAGACAATGGCTTCCTCCCCCTAATTCCCAAATTTCATGAGTTTTTTCAAATATTTCTCAATGTTTCTATAAATATTACTAGACATCTGATTGAGACTCAGCTTAAGTAAATGAGAAACACTGTTTCAGGTGCTAAATCTGCTAAGCTAGCATAAAAACATTGATCCTCCATCTGCTCTGAATTTTCATGCTTTCCAACCAAATATGAATATTGTGTAGAACCAGCTATTTTTTGTACCCTCCAATTGGGATATTACTGCAAAGAACTTCCATGTAAATTTGGAGATCCAGTTCTATTAAAAATCCTACTTTAAAACCCTTTGTGCAAGCATGTACTTCATGTTTTACAGTACCTTTTCTGGTTTAGTTTTTTTCTTCCATACAGCCCCATAATTCCCCTGGCATCAATCCATAATCCACTCACGTTTATCAATATTTGCCTTACCCCAAATAAGTTGTTGTTGTCTATCCTTATAAGTACATACTATGGTATATATAATAGGATTGTCAGTTGTTTCAACAAACAGAAAATATATAGATTCATGTCCATCTTTGCTTATAAGGACATAAGTAAACTCTCATGCTCAATCCTTAAATCCAGAAGTCCAAGAGTTTTAAAACACTTGTCCTTATGATAATTTTGTTTTCTTCTTGGTAGCAGTACAAGAGCATTCCCAAAGGCCATCCATCATGGTAGTGTTCATGCATAAGCACACTGAGCCATGGAATCCTTAAGAAGTACAAACATTGTTCCTAACTTCCTCCCATCTTAGCTCAATTACATTAAACATTTATGCTAAGATTACAAAATTAAGCTTACAAAAAATTCATATTTTTTCACCTTTTTTTATTATGAAACAAACATTTTTCAAAATTGCAGATCTCTGCAATATAAATCCTAAACTGATCACTACCAACATAATCATGAAACCAGAGTTTGAAGGTTACATCAGCTTATTGGAGTTGATGTTTTCGTTTTCTTTTAACATTGAAATAAGATAAAATAAAATCTACAACTAGTTGTAGAACATGCAGTCAAACAGAAGTGCACAGAAATTTACAGATGTTGATCACACAAGAAATGCCTAGATAAGTTATAGCTTCGATACATGAATCTCTTAAGGCAGACATATAAAGTTCAAAGACTTATTTCAATGCTTCTTCAAATAGGTAGAACTGTTTTTGAAATATCTATGCGAAGACTCGAAATGAAAGACAAGTTCATCAATTACAATGCAAAGCACCCGTCGGTTTACCATTACACTCATCCCTGAACACTATGGAATTAATTCAATAGGGTGGATCAATATATTTTCCAAGATTGGTCTCTTGAAATCAGTAAATCAGAATACGACAATTCTTGGAAATTTCAATTGAAAATGACTCGGACAATGTTTTCTACATGGGTTACATGTACTGTCCTCAAACTTTGACAAGGCAGTTGCTACACCCATGATGCGGAGATATTACTGATGCATCCCAGGTGTAAAGATCATGGATCTTCATTCAGTTCAGTTGCAAGTAGATGCCTCCTACTCGACATTCAAAAATTGGTCTAGGTTAGATTTTATATGACTTAAAGAACGTAATCATGCTCAAGATGCATATGCTATAATATATCCCACCACATCATATGCCAGACGCTGGCCAGCTGAGGGTGGCTTCTGCCTTTAATAGATTTTTTGGTAAGAACATTTGTTCAACTAGATGTGTTTGTCTGGTATGCTCCACTTGAAATGCAATAGAAATAACAATCGTTATGTCAATATCAAAAACAGCAATGTTCCTTTACATGATTCATCTGCTCATCCATAAAGACTTCAACACCTTCTTCTTTGAAAGTTCACAATCAATTAACTCTCTTGTTCCCATAAATTCCCATCCTCTGTATTCATTTCATTGCTAACACATTTTAAATTTCTCATTCACGAGATCAATTCCACTTGAGTACTTCACCGCAGAGAAATAAAATTAAAAATATGCTTCACTCAGCTGCAAAGCTCACCTTGTGCATACCTAATGTTTCTGTAGCTGCTTTTGTAAATACAGCTTCCAACCAGGCATTAATATCTAGTGGTACCCAATTATTAAAAAAAATGGTAAAAAAAAGAGAGAGAAGAGAGAGCTATCCACAAATCTATTTGCCCAAATAAAAACTTAAAAATTTTGCTCAATTTGAAAAGGAAAAACTAGATTTTTCTCATGTACCTACGGGTGCCTCCTCCTTAGTCTTGAACAACCGAAACACAGCTTCATCAAGAAAACCATTCTTCGGTGATAGTCCAGGCCTCATTACTTCTCCTTCATGATCAAGCTCAGTCCTCTCCCCACCTATTGGAGACAAAACACTAGAAATTCCCTGCAAAAAGATCCGCAAAAGAAGATAAAAAGTGGGCTCAAATTTCAGTTCCTTATTCTTCTCTAAATAATAATAAAAAAAAAATACATTGAAAATAAATCAGAAATCAAACCCACCTTATCTCCACTATCTGTGCTGCTTCTGTCCAATTTTCGATCAAGGAAATCAGAAAGCGATATTAATGAACCAGAACTTTCTGGATTCACTTTTGAAACTTTTGAGCTAGTACACAGAGAAAAATGTGATCAATTCAAACAAGATCACAAAAAAGAAGCATTCACCACAGATAGAAAATCCATATCTAGTTTATGCTTTAACACCTGAAACAAGCAGATGCAGGGGAATTTGAACAAAAGGAACCCTGGAGGGATAGAAACCCCATACTAAGAAGATTAGGAAAGGAATGGTAGATGGAATCATGAAATTAGGGCTTTGAGTGGGTACCTGGGTTCAATGGAGGGGAACAGAGAAGTAAGAGATCGTTGACCGAACTGACGAATAGTGAGCTGTTTCCTTTTCGACCTCATCTCACTAATTTTCACAGAGAGAGAGTCTTGGACTTCCAGTTTAGTAAAAAATCCCGCCCGCCATGGCGCCAAATAAATCCAGTTTGAAAATTTTGAAGGAGGGAAACTCTAAAATGCGTCTTGAATTATCCTCGAGAAATGATCCTATAGACACTCTCCCACCCTTTTGTATAGGACTTTGGACGAGCACCACTAAAATTGGTACAAATCTTTAGAAAAATAAGACTTTCATCCACGTGATAAATTTTTTTAGAGATTTATGCTAGTGTAATAGTAATCCTTTGAAATTTTAGACAGCGGAAGGTCCTATAAGATAATTACTCTTATCCTATATACATCTTTGTTTGCAAATTGCAACATCATTGTATGTAAACAAAGTGAGAAATTTGTTTCATACGGGCTGGACCGCATTGCTATCGTATACAGTCCAAAGGTATAAATCATCCATCTTAAAGATGAATGCAAATAGGTGGTCTTTTTAAAAATAAGTGTAACTAACAGTCCAAATTTTTTTTAAATATAATTATTATTCCTAGTTTTCAAATTTTTTTAAGAATTATCTATCCACTTAAAATAAGGATCAAATTATAGTTTAAAAATATATTATTTGACGAGCCCGCATTTTTACAATATGCAGGCTCGCCGCATAGAAACTATGTCCAACAAAGTAATAACAGCCCCATCAATGAATGGGATTATACAGACCGCATAGAAACCATGTCCAATAAAGTATTAACATCCCCATCAATGAATGGGATTATATAGTATTAATTGTAGAATAATTATACAAAAACTGCAATTAAATTTCTATGGATTCATTTATTCCAGACAATCCAAACAATGGACAACTCTATCCCACCACAGACAGTTTGAATATTCATGTTTCTTATCAGGTGTTATCCAAACTGCAAACAACTATATCCGAGACCAATTCCAAGATAAGCCAATTCCGGTACAAGCCTATCCCTAGGATAGTCTAATCCCGTGTCACACCCCAAGAATTTACAATACTATTATTCCTGAGACGTGACGGACAAAACATACATACATCTATTGATAGGACAAATTTACAGTGGCGAGGTCTTACATAGTAAATAAAGAAAGCTAGCACAACATCAGTATCTTCCAAGGTTGATCTTGACTAGCACTCAAAATGAATCCGT
>NW_006497557.1:1054415-1073778 GCF_000471905.2 Amborella trichopoda | reverse complement strand
CCATTAATATGAATTTCACTTAAACCATTAATAACAGTCACTCCCTATAATATTTCAAAAATAACCAATCAAATATTTTGGGCTCAAATTTAGAAAGGTAGCAGTTTGTAAAGGCATTCTAGCATAATTGCCAATTTAATATGTATAGAAAAAAAAAACTCTTATAAAAACTCAAGAATACGGAATTATCACAATTTATGGAATATCAATTCACAAATAAACATTTCACAACAATACTATAATCAATTGCAAAAATGTCAATTTTTAAATAATAAGGCAGTCATTTGCACATGAATTTTACAATGTCTAAATATTCAAAACAGTAGAAAGAAATATCACAATTTTACTAAAAGCAGAAATATCACATTTATTTCTAACAATAGACAAGAAAAATAAATAAATTTATTTTTCTAATTTACATCATTCAAAATTTCTAACATAGGTAAAATATCACAATTTTTATTAAAAAGATTATTTTTCAAGATAATGAGGTCACGTGCGCATAAAATTTATCGCGCCTAAAATTCATGATAATAAGCAAAAATAATTATTTCATTTTATTTTTTAAAAAAATAGATTATTTTTCCAGACAATGAGGTCACTTACACACAAAACTGATAAAATAAAGATCCTAGACGGAAATATCACTATTTATTAAAAATAGACTATTTTTCAGAAAGACGATATCACTTACCCACAATTATTTGAGAGGGAGCTTCCGATAAAAGAATTCGGTTCGAGAGAGAAGTTCACTGTGTTTCGACCAGAGAGAGATCTCAAAGTTTTGTTTTAAGGTGGGAGTGCTCACATCCCCTATTTAAATTCTTATAACGTATTATTATATTGTTTTATTACGCTCTACCTCATACCTGAGGTGTCGCGTTAAAAGCAGACTTTTATCGTACGAAAACCACGTCCGCTAAAGGACGTTGCCAGCTGCAAGCAGCAGGAGGCAAAAGCAGGCAAAAGAAAAAAAGTAAAGGCAAAGGCAAATCTTTTGAAAATAGTGATGGTCCTCAAGGACCATCATATTCGAACAGAACATCACCTATTTAAAAGCATATTTTCTCCTTTTTTTTTTTTTTTTTTGAAATTTTAGGATTGTTACATCCCGGTACTGGAACAGACTTTAAAATAAGACCAATAAAAAGATTAATAGTGATTGAATGTCAAATTCAACAACTTGGATGTGCCGCATAATTTAAAAAAATTTATTGAGTTTATGCCTAATCAATCATGAAACACCCCCCCCCCCCCTTCCCCCCCAGCAATCTAATTTCACTTGTAATTTCACATCCTTGTGTTGAAAATAATCTAATATCACATCATTCACCCTTAGCAATATATTACATACTTTTCTTAAATTATCTGATGATAATATATTTTGTAATATGAATACAGTTTCTATAATGCCTAGGCTTTATGAAAGAAAAAGAAAGCCTCACGTCAAATACTCGTCTCAAAGCACTTTGAGCATCAGAAATACTCATGATGGCTTTAAAATCAATTTTCAACATTGATTATGAAATTTGAAGTTTAAAAAAGATTTAGATCTTGCATATTCGCTAACGCGTATTTTTAAAGCGAAATGGACTGTCTAGATAGTTTTATCTAGATATACATTATTTTTAGGGATGGAATCCTAAGTTTTTTTCATACCTATAATGGTCAAACTGAGATGGTCGATTTAAAGGTTTTTAGCTTTTTTTTACGCCAGAATTATAATTTTCGATGAGTTTGGAGGTGAGGCTTTACTTTATTTTGATAAAGTTGTAGCCATATCAAACGAATTTCTTTGTGATATTGACGAAGAAACGATGAGTTGTGGAGATCAATTGTTTGTTATGGTCAAACATTGTTGTGGAGATCAATTGTTTGTTACGGTGTTTTAAAACTTACCGATCCGGTTCTATCATAGAAGTTCAGCTAGCCATTTAATCTTTTTTTTTCATTTGTTTCAAATGTGAATTTTTTTTTAGAAGGCAGGGTCTTCTAAGCTTTTATTTTAAATTTGTATTTCAAATTTGTAATTACAAATTACAAATTACAAATTTATAATTACAAATTGTATTTAAAATTGAAATACAATTTCAAATTTGTATTTCAATTTAAAGGCCCTCTAATGTGGTGGTCCATCCATCTCCATGAGTGGGTCATACACCCCAATTGCTCACCCATGGGCCTTTTCTAGAGTATTAGAATTTGTGAGAGTACACAAATATTGAATAGAGAGAAAAGTTAAAATTTGTGGGAGTACACAAATATTGAATAGAGAGAAAAGAAAAAAACACAATATTTACGTGGTTTAGGTCGGCTGCATCTTCATTATTTTGGATGAATGTTTACATCAATAAGTTCATCTATACATAGAGGACAATCACACAATTACATGAGATAAATATGAGAACAATCACATAATTACATGAGATAAATATGGTATGATAACTTGATGACCAAGTAACTTGGTCTCTACTTTTTAGATACCTAACCTTATCAAGAGATGTCTATCTCAAACTCAAGATGTTTTGACACAAAGCATCTAGAGTTTGAATAATACTAAGTTACCAAAAAAAACTAGTGATTAAATCCATGATAAATTTTACATGTTACCATGGTCTTTCAATAAACAACCTTTTTTGGACTCTCTACTTTCTTATAAAGACTTTATCTCTTTAAGGTATTGGGTCTTCCAAAAAAGAACCTTGATTGGGCTCTCTACTTTCTTCTAGAGACTTTATCTCTTTAGGGTCTTCTTCTTTAAAGATCTTCTCTACTTTCTTCTAGAGACTTTATCTCTCTAGGGTCTTCTTCTTTGAAGATCTTCTCTCTTAGAGGTTGCTCTTTACTTTCTTCTAGAGACTTTATCTCTTTAGGGTCTTCTTCTTTGAAGATCTTCTCTCTTAGAGGTTTCTATTCTCTCCCTAGGGTCTTCTTCTTTGAAGATCTCTCTCTTAGAGGTTTCTATTCTCTCCCTAGGGTCTTCTTCTTTGAAGATCTTCTCTCTTAGAGGCTTCTATTCTCTCCCTAAAGTCTTTTTCTTTGAAGATCTAAAGGCTTTCTCTCTCTAAAAGAAAATGATCATTAGTTTTCCTCTATGAAGATCTTCTCTCTCAAAGGTTTCTTTTCTTTCTAGAGGCACACAAGATGGAGTAACGGAAGACTCCATTATCAAACAGGATCAAGTGAAAACTTGATCATCAACCATGATCGAGAAATTCGATCATGTTCATCTCCTCATCTGGAAACGGAACTCATTCGATCATTTAAATCTCTTCATCTGGAAACGGAACTCATTCGATCATCTAAATCTCCTCATCTGGAAACGGAACTCATTCGATCATCTAAATCTCCTCATCTAGAAACAGAACTCATTTGATGATCTTCATCTCATCATCTGGAGACGGAACTCTTGAATCAATATGACCATAACTTTCCTTTACAAAGTAGTTGGACTGAGCCAAAATCTGGATTTTCTTGTCCAGATCGCGGTTACATTAAAGATGTTGAATTCATCTCTGCTCATCTCATTTCATCTCCATATCTCCTATTCTCTACTCTCCCCCTCAAGTTGGGTCTGGATGCGAAGCAACATCCCACTTTCAAAATACAATTTTTTTTTCTTTTCTAGTACCATCATATAAAAAAAAAATGCCAATAAAATTAAGCTTTTAGCACATCTTAAAAAAAATAAGACCCATTTTTTATCTTCTCTACTTCTTCAATTTTTTTTTTGGAAACAACCCCAAAACGAAGAGATTTTAGAATAGCACCAAACCCGTGAACGCAATAAATTTTGCTCAAGGATTCTACTCAATCCTCTTAACCTTCTCCCTCTTCATGCAGGAATCGTGGTAATAGTACCTTGATACCCATGACGGTGAAGCAGATAAGCCAAGTATCATCATATGATAATTCTAGCATTGCGTGTTGAAGCTCTGAAATCAAACAATGTTAAGTTGGTTGGAATGGGGCTCATAAAGTGGAAATGTTCACGAATGTGCAATTCATCCTCGATGATGGTACTAGAAGAATCGATGTACATAGATGGGTCAATGATGCTACATACAGTAATGAGATGCCCATAGTAAAGAATGAAATATATGTTTGTGTCATTGGTCACTTGAAAAGTTTTCAGGGTAAAAAGCATGCTCCAGCTTTCTCAGTTAGACCTATTACGGACTTCAATGAAATTACGTGCCACTTCTTGGAATGCATATATGTACATCTAACCAACACTAAACAGATGGGTGGGTCTCCACAGCCTCAAAAAAGTTCGGTGACCACAGCAATGGACCCATGGGAAATAGCACTCTTGCTAAGCATACCCAATTTACTGGACATCCGGCCCTAGTTGGATCTAAAGAAGATATCAACACCAGCCCTAGTTGGATCTGAAGAAGATATCAACACCAGCGTTAAGAAGGTTTGGATCTGAAGAGGATATCAACCTTGCTCTAATGCTATGTTAGAATTTGTGGGAGCTCACAAATATTGAATGAAGAGAAAAAAAAAGAAGTGTTAGAATTTGTGGGAGTACACAAATATTGAATGAAGAGAAAAAAAAATAAGAGTTAGAATTTGTGGGAGCACACAAATATTGAATTGAGAGAAAAGAAAAGAACACAACATATACGTGGTTCAGGCCGAAGCCTTAAATGAAGAGAAAAGAAAAAAAGAGTTAGAATTTGTAGGAGCACACAAATATTAAATGGAGAGATTAAATGAAGAGAAAAGAAAAAAAGAGTTAGAATTTGTAGGAGCACAAAAATATTGAAAAGAGAGAAAAAAAAAAAGAAGAAAGAAAAAAAAAAGAAGAACACGACATCAGGTCGAAGCGTTATGTTATTTTGAATGAATGTTTACATCAATAAGTTCCTCTATATACAGAGGAGGATTATACAATACATGAGATAAATAACATATCCAAATCCCAATCGGCTATATCTTCATTATTTTGGATGAATATTTACATCAATAAGTTCCTATATATATATATAAGACATACAATTACATGAGATAAATATGGTATGATAACTTGATGACCGAGTAACTACTTGGTCTCTACCTTCTAGATACCTAACCTTATCAAGAGATATATACATATACATTCATAATGATGTATATCTTCTAGATACCTAACCTTAATGATGTATATCTTCTAGATACCTAACCTTATCAAGAGATATGTACATATACATTCAAAATGATGTATATCAATATGAACCTGAGATATCCATATACATTCATAATGATGTATATCAATATGAACCTGAGATATCTATATCCTAACATAGAGGCCCGGCCCCTATGATCCCGTTCAAGTCGACCTTTTACAACAAGAATTGGGTACATCTTTAACCTTTTAAAACTATTAATACAGAGAGAGCAAGCGAATTAGGTAAGATGTCGGAGTAAATCAAAGGGGCTTTAACCTTAGGTTTTTTTAAAAATAAAATCACATCAATGACTCTCGAATAATTGCTCTTTCTCTCTATTGATCTTTATATGCTGAGAGCGAGAGGGCGTGTGAGTTTGATCCCGTTATCATTTGATAAAGTTATCAATTAACAGAAAAACTCTACTAATTAGACAATGTGATAAATAAATAACTTATTATTAATAATAACTTGCGATAATAATAATAAATCTTTTTTCTTTTTATTTTGAAGCCATCCATTTTTAAGTTTTACCATGAATGTATTATGCCTTAAATAATACATCATCACCTTATCAATGTATTGTTCAATAAACAATTGACATAAAACACATTATTTTTGTTAAAAGAGGGCTCCTAACTCTCTCTCTCTCTCTCTCTCTCTCTACTCTCCACCTCGTTGAGTGCTAAACCCAATCAATTCCATTATCCAAGTCTTCTATCTATACATTACATAAGCAATCTTCATCTTGTAAAAGTTGTTACTTTTAGAGGTTGTTTGACTCTCTGGAATTTTTAATCCTGAGAAAAGTATATCCTGGAATTGGTATTTACCAGAATTGGCATTTCCTATAATATGGGTGTATGTTGTTTGGATTGCATGTCATAGATACCAAGAAAATGAAAATTCTATTTGGATTGCTTAAAATATGTTTTTATTAGAAATTTCAATTTTTTTATAAGTTACTATTATTCCAAAAAAATTATCCATTTCCAATGTTGTGATTATCGAATCCTTTTTTCTAGTATTTGTCCAAGTGAGGCCACATTTCAAAATTACCGAACTTGTAATGTCATTTATAATAACACCCAAAATTCGACATGATATATTACTCGTAAAGATGTATTTTATGGTAAAGCAACAAAGTGTGTGTGATGCGTTTGAATTTCATTTTATTGTGCTCTTGGATGACATTGCTGTAACCTTTCACCAAGATGAATGCAAGAGATTGAGGAGAGAGAAAGCCAAAAATACTTTGGGAAGCAGCTACATGATTTTCTTTATTATCAAAATTGCACAAAAAAAACCATCTTCATTATGTCGAGTTTTGGGATCATATAGGACTGAAAGTTCAGATTTAAAGGTTCTACACCAATTTCCTTCTTGTTGTTCATATTTGTAGTGGCATGACATTGCACTTGACTACTGATTCACTCACCATATGCTGATTGAGTTAATTATTAAGGGCATCAACTGGGACAGAGAATCAATAAAGCACAGAGAAGATGGGGCATAAACCATTGCAGAAACAATGCAATGATCAAGGGAGAGAATCAAGAGCCACCATTGCAGAGAGAAAGCAATGATGAAGGGAGAGAATCAAGAGCCAGAGTGAAATTAGGGCTAAACCTTATAAGATTTCTTGAGATCGACAGAGTAATTGGAGTGCTACAGGCAAGGGCGAGACATGCAGAGAGCTTCAACGTGCATGGCAATTGGGTATCAAGGAGGGGAGAGGGCATTTCATAGAGGGAGAGAGAGCAATTGGGTTTCAAAGCGGGCGACTGGTTTCAGAGAGGGCGAGAAGGAAACAGGTTTCAAAGAAGGCATAAAAGCGACTGGTTTCAGAGAGGGGTTAGGGTTTCAAACGGGTAAAGAAGCAGTGCCTGGCATGTGACTTAGTACCGAACTTGTGTACGTTACTAGTCCAAATCAATGATTTAAAAATCGAGTCAGCAAGGAATCGTATAACCGGAAATCAGCCGAGACATAGGCGATTTCAACCGATAAGGGTAAGTTTTTGAATTTTTTAAAAAGTCGGAGGCATATTTGTTGTCAGTATGATTTCAATATAATTATTTAAAAAGTTGGATGATTTCAATATAATTATTTTTATATACATTAAATTATTTTTAAATTATATGAAAGATTTTTCCAATATTTTTAAAACTCTATTAAGCTGTTATCTCATGTGATTATTTCATTAGATGATTAATAGTTAATTAAAATGTTAATTGAGATTAAAAATTAGTACTAGCTCATAGGATATTAAAAAACAAAAAATAATACTAATTTCAATTTATTGAATATTAAAAAATATTAGTTTAGAGGATATTTTAAGAGAGAAAAATAACACTAACTTATACCACTTTAGAATTTATTTCTACATTGATAACCAAATATTTTATTTTATTTATTTTAATTTATTTACATTATAAATTATGTGATGTACTATTTTTTCTTACAGTTGTCAATAATACATTTTAAATTAAATGATATTATAAGATATTTTGGATTTGTTATTTTTTGTATAATAAAATGATTATAAAATGTAAACCAACAATTTCAATTTCAGTATATAATATTATAGTTAGTTATGTTGTAATAATTTTGGATTATAGTTAATTAGGTTGTAATAATTTGTGTTTTTTTTTAGCGGATTAGGGTTTTCCACCAATTTGATATTTTGGTGGCCATTTTTTCATCGATTTAATCAATTATTTATTGTAGTCTATGTATGATTATATACTTCATCCATGATAATTCTATGATTTTTCTTTTGTATGAGGTAAATTTAATGATTAACATAAGTTCATATAGGGAAAACACATCTCAATATTCGTACATTGATGAAAAAATGAAAGTTAATAATGTAGTACCCCAATTTTTTATTGGATTATTAAAAAAACAATATTTATAATGAATTTTAGAAATTTTTTTGGATTTTTTTAAAGCATAATCCGATTGGTTTGGCCGATTCCCGATCCATATCGTCGATTCATTGATCTAGATGGATTTTTGGGATTCCCGATCTGAGGCACCGATCCGTTTTTAAACCACTGCTCCAAATGATCATTGGTACCTTGCGTATTGAAGTGCGTTCATTTTCAAAAACTTCAAGAACATTATTAAGTATTTCATGTTGGCTCCCAGAACCACTTTTTTCCGATAAACTCTTCACTCCCAAACCTCAAGTGAAATATTTTTGTTATGGCTTCAGTGAGTTTTCCATTATTCATTTCCATTATGCAACAACTGCCTCAAATGGAACGCTGAAGGTTTGGACTGTAGGGAAGAGTTAGAATTTTAAAGGTCACCTAGATGGGATCTAGTTGGCTATCAAATGTATGTACTTCTGAGGGATCAAAGAATCAAGGCACCGATTTGGGATTGTTAAAGGATTCCACTAAACAAGAAATGGACCCTAAATATTTAGAATGATGAATGAAAGATAATAATAAAATATGATTGAGCTTGTTACTTTCTTCTCTATCAGTTGATCTCCTCACTGAATTGATTCACCGGAAGATATCTCAATAAAGTGGGAGACCCTCTATAATACATATAAAAAACAAATATTTACCAATGTTCTCTAACTCAAGACTTAACTGATCAACTTATGTATGGGCTCTCAATCAGTAATTGAATATTTGAACAAGTTCAAAACTATATGTGACGATCTTGCAATAATTAATACTCCAGTAAATGATCAAGATAGGGTCATGTATACACTCAAGGGTCTTTTTCCAGAATTTAAGTCTTTTGAGACATCTCTCACAACCAAATTTCCCTTTATATTATTTTATCAGCTTTGATCCTCCCTTCTCATATATGAAGCTTGATTAATATCTCTACTAATTGTTGAGAAAAATCCTCAAGATCGTATCAATATATCTTTATGATATAGAGTTGGATATGATCAAGGATGTAGCCATTATGGAGGTAGAGGAGGGAGAGGCTGCAATGAAAATCAGCAAGTCATACCTTATCACCGACCTCAACAGCCAAGGGTGGGTATGCATACTCATGTCACCTATCAATAGCGTGGATGGACACATTGCTAAAAATTATAGGAATATAAAAAATGTTTTATCCTCTAGTGCATGACTTAAGCAAACTATTGGTCACCACACCAATTGATAGTTCGTAGTTCGTGGATACTGGTGCAACTACTCCATGACGGATGACAACTCTCAATTTTGAGGTATGATTCCTTGCAACGACCCTTGTATGGTATTCCTAGCATATGGTACGACGTTACCTATGACCCATAGTAGAATTGTCTTTATTTCTACTACCTTTGGTTCACTCAATATTCTCAATGTTTTATTTGTTCCCAAACTAAAGAAACAACTCATACATATATCTCAATTTGTTAAAGATTTTAGGTGTTGTTTGAGTTCACTCTTCGTATCTGTATTGTGAAGGACCTACAAAGTGGGAAGGTAATTATTTAGGGGGTACTGAAGGCTTATATGTGCTCCAAAATGATCAACTCTATGGTTTTATATTGTCCATCTCAAAAGTTAAAAGATGAGCTTCTATTTTATGGAATGAACATTTATGTCATCCTTGTTTCTCTACTGTTAGTCGTCTTAAGAGATTCTGTTCTCACAAATTTTGTTGATGACTTACCTTCTAGTTCATTGTGTTCATCTTGTTAGAGGGCAAACATTTTGAGTCTGCACTTGACTCGACTAATAAGAAGTCTAATGCTATTCTTGATTTGATTAACAATGATGTTTGGGGTCCAGCCCTAGTTAGCTCCTCATCAAGTTCTCTATTTTATGTAATTTTTATGGATGACTATACTCAGTATATTTAGATATATTTCTTACAACAAAAATCTAATGCGTTTAATTGTTTTGTTAAATTTTATACCTATGATGAGCACCAATTTGCTTGCAAACTTAATATCTTTAAGTCTGATGGCGGGGGAGAGTTTACTTCTCACGCTTTTAAAAAATATTTGAATCAACAATAAATTTGTCATCAATATTCATATCCATAAACTCCAGCATAAAATGGTGTTGCTAAACGCAAGCAAGCACTGTCACATTCTTGAGAGTGGTGTGCTGGTCTATAGCAATTCCTTTGCCCATAAGCCTTTTCCACTGTTGTGTACCTCATTAATAGATTATCAAGCTCTACATTATCTTTTATATCCCCCTTCCAAAAGATTTTTTGTAGTACATCGGAATACTCATTTCTCCAAGTATGTGGTTGTCTATTTTTTAAATACTTATCTTTATCAAAGAAATAAAATTTCTCCTTAGGCTTATGAATCTAGTTTTGTAGGATATAATCTAGAACAACAAGGTTATCGATGTTATCACAAGATGTCACGTTGCTTCTTTATTGTAAGATATGTAACATTTGATGAAACTATGTTTTACTTTAAGGAGCAGTAATCTCAAACTAACAAAGTAATGCCACGTTAAATTATTTTCATGCACCTATTTCAATGACTTCTCAACAACAGCAAGAAATACACTCGTACGCTCCTATTTCCTCTAGGGTTACAGATGAGCCATCTTAGTAGCTTCACCCTCATCAATCATCTCCTTACTCTGATAGATATGTTTTTTAACCACACCACCACCTCCCCTCTCTCATGTTTCCAACTTAGAAACATCTTCCACAACATAACCTACCTTATTTAAAGCACCTTTAGAGGACTCACATATATCTCCTATCATTCTTCTCATTCTACACATCATCCTAAATATCTGTCAGACTACCATATTTACTCTGTAACTATTTTCACTCCTAACATCACTTAAAGATTGCTAGAACAAAGTACCCTTTTAGCACTTGCCAAGAGTTGTCTTCCGATTACAAGGCATTTGCTACACAAAATTCCCAAATCCATGAACTCACCACCTATAAAAAAGCTACGTCCAACACTGGGTGGCTAGCCTCAATGAAAGAAGAGATCGATACACTTAAGAAAAATCATGCTTGGTATTTGGTGCCATTGTCTTAAGATAAGAACGTTATGGGCTCAAAATGGGTGTACAAGGTTAAGGTCAGATCAACTGGGTCAGTTGAAAGATTATAAACTATTGGCAAATGGGCTTAGTCATAAAATATGGCATTGATAACGATTAAACTTTCAGCCCTGTTGTGAAGGCACCCACTATTCGTTGCATCTTGGCTCTATCCTCTATGCTCAACTGGAAACTTCGTCAACTTAACGTAAAAAATGCATTCATTCATCGTGATCTGAAAGGAAAAGTGTACATAGAACAACCTTATGGGTTTGAAGACCCCTTGCAACCACATCATGTTTGCATTTTAAAAAGGGCTATTTATGAGCTCAAACAAGGTCCTTGAGCCTGATTTGAGAAATTCAGCTATCTACTCAGCAGTATTGGCTTTCGAAGGAGCAAGATTGACTACTCCCTATTTCTAAAAGGACCACCTTCAGATATCATTCTCCTCGTAAAATAGATGATATCAACATTACTGGTAATGATATTAAAGGCATTCAACATCTTAAAAAATAATTAAAGCTAAACTTTAAGATGAAGGATATTGGAAAAGTGAAATACTTTTTTGGTATTGAACTCCATCAAACAGAAAAAAGGTATTGTTCTTACCATACATAAGTACATTCTTGATCTAGTCTCTAAATGAGAGAATTGCGTTACAAGCCTATATTCACTCCAACTGAAGTGGGAAGTTGAGGACTGAAGAAGGGGTGGTGTTATGTAATCATTCCCTTTATAAAAGTGTTGTTGATAGCCGTCAATACCTCACATTTACACACTGTAATATTGCTTATGCAATGAATACAATTTGACAATTCATGTAGGTACCTTGAAGCTACATAAAGAATTTTGAAGTTTTTAAAAGATACTATATATGATGACACCTATTCCATACTTTCTCTTGATCATTTGACCTCAAGGCATATTCCAATGCTGATTGAGTAGGGTGCCCTAATGATTGTAGATCCATTATAGGATTTTGTGTTGCTGTAGGATGGTCTAATTTTTTGGAGTGGCTAGAAGCACGCATCAATATCAAAATCAAGTACATAGTCAGAGTATATAACAATGAGAAATGTGGCAATAGAAATTACTTGGCATGTTCTAAAGGAAATTGAGATCTCCACAATTAAAGCAAAGCTTGTGATAACAAAATTCCAATGTGACTAGCTACGAATCTTGTCTTTCTTGCTTGCATTAAATACTTAGAAGTTGTTTATTACTTCATCAAAGAAAATGTTGTATTAGGTAATATTTCTATAAATTTATTCCCTCATTCTATCTGATTGCAAACATGTTCATTAAAACATTGACAAGACAAAAAGCTCTCAATGCACAAGACGTATGTTTGGCTTGATGGGTGATGTGAAAAGAGAGCTACCTCATTTTTAATATTATATGAGGTTATTAGTTGATTCTTTCATCTTATCGTCAAGGGTAATTTGGTCAATTGTATGCATATATCAAATCTCTAAGTGGCATGATGTGTTGAAGTTGTTTGGATGATTTGGGCTTCCCTCTGCCTCTTTTTCTCTCTAGGGTCTCATGTCTTTTCTCAATTTTAACAGGTCTCCATAGATAATTGATCTTTATAGATGATTTTCTCTATCTATCTCTCTACCAATAGTTGACAGAGAGAGATGGAGATAGTGAGAGAGAGAAAATAAATCGGATAGGATGGAAGTTTCGCCAAGGTTTGGGAGGTTGAACAATGAAATCAAAGCTCTAATTATATAAAAAATAAAGGGATAATCACTTATATTTTTCTATATTTCCTTGAAAACCAAAAGATTATAAGATACTTCTTTTAACACTGTCATTATTTCAAAATTCTAATGGCATATACCTAGCTTAAAATATCAGTTTCTCTCTCATGACATTACAAACAACATCAAATGCATGGAAACCATGATTATAAGAGCAAAGAGCGTAGATCCACCTTAAAACTAACATTGTGTCCCTCATCATCTCTCAAGACATAAAGAGAAAAGCCCCATAAAATAGTGGCTGAAAATATAATTAGAATGTTGATAAATAGACATTCAACAAGAAACGACATCTCAATATTCACATATTTTTACAAGATAATAAAAATTCATAATGCACTGCCCCCCAATTTTTTTCTTCCAAAAACATTATTTATAACAATTTTTAGCATTTTTTGAATTTTTTTTATGGTCGAATGCCGCCAACCCGGCCAATCCACCAAACCAAATTGTCAATTCACTTATCCAGGTTGGTTTTTCGGATGGTCGATCCGGGTCATCAATCCGTTTTTTAAAACATTGGTTTGTCACGAGCAGTTAATACTCCATTTCCCAAGTATTATAGAATAGCTCTTTACCTTTTTATTCTCCTCCTTGAGCTTGTATGTTATGCTAGAATTTGGGTATCAAAAATTTGCTAAGACCTGTCCACTCAAAGTCCACCAAATTTGTTGGACGGTCGATGAGGTATTGGCATATTGTTTGAACCCAAACATGAGTATACTATGATGTTTTCATAGAAAACAAAATTGGTGATGGATTGTGGTTTACAAACAAGAAACTACATGCATCATCGTGGATTATCCACTGAGTATTACATTATTTTCATAAAATTATAGGATAAGGCTGGAAACACCACTAAGGGATTTTATAAGAAAGTAAAAATAAATATGTTTACTAGAGTTGCATGCATTCTAGCAAGAGTTTCTTAAGAAAAAAAGTTTATATAAGGATGCAACCTTATAATGTAGAACTACGGATGCACTTCAATTATCCATTGGAAAATGTAGTTTTTAATGTTGAAAAACCCTTTGATTGATCATCTCGACATCGAGATGTATGACCATGAAAAATAAAAAGATTTTAAATCTCAGAAATAGTATATTTTACAACATATTATCTACACCGTCCATTTTCAAGATTTTCACATGTATATATCTACTTGATTTTAATCATTTTTGAAATTTAAAATGTTATAATTAGATATAAAAATAAATTTTGAGATAATCCTAAGAACATTTTACGTCAAAATTATATACCATGATAAAATTTGAAGGTGCACTTTACCTCTATGATGCATCTGTATGCCAATTGCACCTTTTTCTTAATAAGAGAAGTTATAAATGATAAATTTTTAAAAAGAAGGGCTACAAAAAAGATTGTTATATGAAAATGGTGGTGCAAAAGAGCGATGCCTAATGAATCTTTACTCCGATTGCCACCGCCCTCGATCATCACAGGGTTCGAGAGAAACTCCTCCACCACCTTAAATTCGTGAGTCTATCTTTGAGCATTATTTTTACACCATTTTTTTGGTGTTTTATGGATAGAAGAGTTTAGGATCATCACCTCTATAGCCCTCGTGTTATTTGAAAAACCAGAAGTATGTGATTTGTTGTTTTTATCACCATATTATGTGCTTCATTTTCCACTTCATTGTTATCAATGTTACATTGATACCAACATGGGTATCATATCTAGCACAAGTGTAGAGTATTTAGTACATAGGCCCAAAATTTAGTATGGTACCAATACATTTGTACAACTACATTTGTTTCTATTTTTTATATTTTAAAATTGCATTGTTTAGATATTTTTAGTAATAGCATTTTGTATGTATGTAAAACATCCTTTATACTTATATAAGTAGATCAATTAATTTCAAACTAGAAGCTTGCAAAATTCAAATCACATAGAGAGCAATTTACATTTTAGATTATAAACTACATCTTACTTTAATAAATTAAAACAAGTATATTTTATAAAAGATGGTATTTTCTTAGTCCATATGCACTCATATAAATATCGCAATAAATTATATTTATAAAGTTATGCATATGATAATATAATAATATGCATGATTTATATGGGCATAAAATTATATTCATAAAGATATGCATATGGTAATATAATAATATGTATGGCAGCTACCCATATATCGAAGGGTGTGCATTATAAGAGTGTGTATGATTTTCATGCATGAAAGGGCATGCATAAACATATGCATGTATTTAATTAATACTTTCTTGGTAATAAATGCACCATTAAGTATTTATGGTTGACTTTTGTTCATACCTTGAATGGATGACAAGGTAGTTGGTGGTTATTCCTTTGAATGCCATCTCAAATGGTCATGGGTTCAAGTCTCACAAATGCACTACTATCAATATAAAAACAAATGGGGTCTAAAAATGTTGACACCTAATTGTGACAAATTTGTATCAGGATGAAAGCTTAGAAGATGCGTACGAATAGAATGCCCCAGGCCGTATTGTGTGACACATGTCAAAAATGATGCTACAGAAAAAATGAAGTGTTTAGATAATTCTAATATTTTCATTGAATTTTTTTTTGTTGATTTTCCTAGTTTAACTTTTTCCCTTTTTTAATCTTTTCTTTCTTGAAATATGATGTCTTGGCAAATCTGTGGTTCTCTTGATATATTGGCTATGAATTTTATTTTTGGTTATTATTTTAAGAGGTAAGATTTTCTTAGCGAACTTTTAGAGTTCTACGGCTTTCTTCAACAAATATTCATTTCTTTATTTATCATTTCAGGGTTTTATTACGTTGTTTTTTGGTCGCAGGATGTGTCTGATGTCAAACAATAAATCTTTTCTATTTTTCAATTTCTCCTCCTTAAATCTAGTATTATTTCTTGATTTTTATTATTATCGGTTTGTAATCTAGTTCTGCTATTCTTATTTTTTCAAAAAGTGATTGGTGCATTTCAGATTCAAGAACAATTCGAAGGTTGCTTATTTCATGTTTGCAATTCTCACATGAACATAGTTGCTTTGTGTATGCGTTTTTCATTATATAACTTTACTGTATTATGTGAAATTGAGATGGAAGTCATGAATGCGTTCTTCTTTTTTTTCCTTGCTTTAGAGTAATCTATTGTTTTTGAAACGTGGTCTATGATTTTCTTCTTTTGCTAGGTTGATTGTGAAATGTTGTATATATACCAAGTTAATATGAAAGGTATATATTGTGATTAGTATACATGAGAAGGGTAAATTTGGGTATAGTATAGGTGTATGTGATTTGTTTTTATTATTGTCATATGTATTTGTCTACATAAGAGAAGCTTGTATATTCATATTAATTAATGGACATCGAGTCTCATCAAAGAAACCTGAGACTCTTAACTGTTTACAAAAATAGACTGCATCGAGTCTGTCCCATCCTAATCTATGCATAAAAACAAATCAGCAGCAATGGGTCCCACCAAATCCCAATCTATGAGGAATTGGTCTTAGGAGAGACTTCTTTCTCATAGATCATTGGCCAAGGGGCAAGCTTAGATTTATGAAAAACCGAAAAAGTTTTCAAAATTAGTATGAAAGTAGGAGGGGTTTTGAAAAGCTTTTCAAAATAGAGAGACAAACAATGAATAAAACAAAAAATAGATAAAAAAAAAATATAAAAACTATCTAGAGGCCCGGCCCTCAAGCCCAGCACTGGAGTTGGGCCCATATCAGACAAAAAGTTGAGTCTTTGCCCGGGGCTGAGTTCTTGTGCCTAAAAACATTCTTTTAGGGCTTTTGGATTTGATGTTCTTCTCTTGAGTTTGGTTGGTTTTGGTTCTAAATTCCAGGGGCTTTTGGATTTGATTTCACCTAGGCTTTTACTAGGCTTTCTAAATTCATTGAATCGGAAGTTGGGAGACTAGGGTTTGCATTTAATCTGCTTAAAGTCCCAAAAGTCCATCTGAAATTTGACCAAAAGCCACTCATTAATAGAAAAATCAAAACATCAAACTGTAGTTACATAGCTTGATCTGAGCCATTGGAACCTTAGCTACGCGGTGTGCGCGTCTCTAGGCCCAACAATGTAATACACATCACTGAAACAAAATTCCCTCCAAATTTTATTATTTCTTTTGGGTATTCATGATTTTGTGAGATTTGGTGGTTTTGGGATTCATATGGACTTCTGTTTGTTAATTTTCAAATATTTCCTCTTAAAAATAGGTTTTATAATTTTGGGGAATATTTGGTGTTTGTGTTGTAATATGGGGGTATTTACTACAGTTTGGTGGTTCTATTGTTCTATTGTATATGAATCTAGTGTGTTCCCTAGGATTCAGGGACACAGGTTTTTGAGAATCTACTTAGGAGCAGGAGAGTGCTGAAGAACTAAACATATGTGATACAAGAGTTTAGAAATGAAGAAGTGCACGTTGCTAATGCTTCAAGTTGACGGTCTTTTTTAATACTCACAATGCTTATTTCCGCCCTTAACTACCAACGCTTCTAGGCGACAGTTAGTCAGTGCTGATTTACTAATCCCGGCCCTTAAAGTGAAGACTTTAATTGGGATGTTTCTATTTTCTAGGCATTTTCTCCCATTATTGATATACTTATTGTATAGGCAATCTTCTCGAATTCCAGATTTAGACTTTTTGTGACAATGCAATGTGATTATTTTTGGCACCTGATCTAACTCCTTTATTTTTTTAAAAATTACAAAAGTTCTGAAATAGCGGAGATTTTAGAAAGAGATTGGTGATAGATTTTAAAAGACAATTAAATTTCTAGAAAACACATATCCTAAATTTGGATAATCCAAAATCTGGGTTAACCTCAGATAGTGTGAAATTTGAAATCCAAATTGAAACTTTTAAAAACTCCAAATTTGAATCCTAATAAAAAAGAAAGATTTTTGACGTATTTTTTAGAAAGGTTTTGAAATGTATTGAAAAGGCGAGTCTTGTAATTTAATCTTTTGGTGCAAATTTTATTTATTATTGTTATTATCATTATTATATTTAATTAGAGACTCATCTACCCAAACCTAACTTGGAAGCTAAATTTGGCAAAACAATTTTGCCCATTTGTGCTTTGTTTAAGAAGACTTAGTTGATTTGATTTATTAACGTCAATTAGCTGAGCTTCCCTTTATGGGACCTTTAGATCTAGGAATCTTCAAGTATTGTCCCGACTTCAAATTTCGTTCCTCAAGTCGCAGCTCAAAGAAGATTTCATTGAGATTTTTATACAAATCATGTTTTGGAAAGCATGCGATATTGTACCTAGTGCTTGAGATTTTCTTGAATTTTCAATTTTGCTCCTCCACGGCCGCCATTTGAGGTTTGGATGGCTGAGGTCCCTTGATTCACTCAAAAAATCCCTTTTCCATGGTTTGTTCAACTGATGCCCCTTGATTGCTTTTTATGGGTACAGACTGGTGAATGACTTTGGGCCTTTTCTTTAGCTTGGATATGCCCTTATTGACTTTGAGGATTTAGGCATCTTCAAGTTGTACTTCGGGTTTTAGACACCTTACCTTCTCATTTATTCTTCTTGAAGAAGTAGTTTTTAAGCCCAATTAACATTTGTCGTTAATTTTCATAAGATGCTTAGATCTAGGTTCTAGAGGGATTTTTTTCATTTTTTTTATTATCCTTAGATGAACAATATTAAAAAATAAAAAAATAATTTTGAGTTTATAAAAGCTAAAATCTTGAAATTCACAAAATGAATGATTTAGATTCGTTTTTGAAAGGGACTCATTTTGACCATATTTAGGGTTAAAATTGAACTTTTGTTTTCTGGGGGGATTGATTATTGAGATAACGATAGTGTGTGTGCAAAATTTGGGTTCATACAAATACCACAAACATGGTTTCCTAGAAGTGTCGTTGCATTATACTATGATATGTGTCTATATATATATATATATTGTGTGTGTGTGTGTGTGTGTGTGTGTGTGTACGTGTGCGTATATGTGTGTATGTGTGTGTGTGTGGAAAAGCCTTCCCAACTCTTATAGGTGAAAATGAATAATGATTTCACCTATTCTTATCACCGTCCAAAGTTCATCGCACGGTCACGATTATTCAGTAATATTTCACTTTTTTTATTTTTTTCTACAAATTCTAATAACCTAAAATTTGGAGCGTGTGAACATATTAAGGAGGCACACCTAATAAAAATCTACAAAAAATAATTCGTGAAAACCAAATTGATCAAAATACCCCTGAAATTTGGGGGTATTTTGATCAATTTTTTAATATAAACTATTTTTTTGATATTTTTTGTAGATTCATCTGTTTTTATGAACACACTCTCTAAATTTCAGGTCATTTCGATTTGTAAAAAATAAAAATAAAAATAAAACACTACCGGATAAGCGTAACCGTACGATGAAATTTATATGGTGATGAGGGTAGGCGAAATCACTGCTCATTTTCGACTATAGGCGTTTTGTAGTATCTTCATAT
>NW_006497557.1:1019250-1053041 GCF_000471905.2 Amborella trichopoda | reverse complement strand
CATAAGCTCGGCACCATCTAATTTTTTTGGACAACGAGGATTAAAAGATTGCAACGGATATATCATTTCTGTAGCAGTATTTTTTCACGCAAAAAAAAAAAAAGGGAAACTGCCACACTCTCGTAGATCAGTGGCGGTTTTTAAGGTAAACTGTAACAGACATAGAATGTCCGTGGCGGGTTGAAACACTATTTAATTTCACCTATAGACATTTTTAAGAGTTTTCATATATATATTCACCCACACCAGTGAAAATGCACATGTTCCATATATTTTTAGAAGCGTGAGGTATATATATATATATATATATATATACCAGTGAAAATATACATGCTCCATGTATTTTTAGAAGCGTGAGGCATATAAAGACATGTAATAGAAATGATGGGATGGATGATGAGAAGCTATAAGGAAAACATATAGAAAGAGACCATTTAATTTTAGGGTGTGGTTTGTATAGGGCCGAGGCCCTAATCAATCAAAGTAAGGCACACCTTCAAACAACATCAAAATTATCATTTTAGTATAAAAGATCTTTGTGACAGCCTAAAAATTTATTTTCATCTCTAACTATAAAATTTAAGATTAAAAAATTGTAGATCGAGCATATTTATGAACACTTGAAAATTTTGAAAATTGACGGTCTAGATAATACACTTCAAGATACACAATTTCCATGACTTGAAATCTAGTTTTTCTTATGTCCATATATATTGAGGTTGAGATGATCGAATCGAGGGTTTTTCAGCATTGAAGCAACCTCTTCTAGTAAAATTTTGAGGTGTGCCTTAATTTGACTGTTTAGGGCCTCACACTTTTATAAACTTTTGTCATACTTTTAAGAGTGTGGTTTGTATAAGGCCGAGGCTATAAACAATCAAAGTAAGGCGCACCTTCAACTAGTATCCAAAGATATTGTTTCAATACTGGAAATCCTTGTGATGGCCTGAAAATTTATATTCATCTCTAACTACAAAATTTTAAATTTTAAAAGTAGTGTTGTTGGAGCTGATCTATGAACATTTGAAAATCTTGAAAATTAACGGTCCGAAAATTGTATTACAAGATACACTGTTTAAGGTTTGAAATCATTTTTTCTCATGTTCATATATCTTGAGGTCGAGATGATTAATTTGAGGATTTTTGCGCTTCAAAATAACCTTTTTCAATAAATTTATGAGGTGTGCCCTAAATTGATTGTTTAGAGCCTCTGCCTTATATAAACTTTTCCCTACTTTTAATATAGAAGAAAAATTGTATATAATGTTGCAACCTTAAAATGTTGAATTATGGAGCACCTAAAAAATTCATCAAAAATGTTGTTTTGATGTTGAAAAATCTCTAATTGATCATTTCAACATCAATATATATATGTCAGCGGCTGACTGCTATCACTTGAAATTTAAAGTGGGTATTCTTCAAAAATAGGAGAATCTAATTAAATTATAAAAAAATAATTCACAAAATATAAATAGATCAAAATACTCTTGAATCATTTTGGAGACATTTTAGTTAATTTATATTTTATAATATTTTTTTTTTATATTTTATTAAGTGAACTTTGAGACAAATGATTACCTAAAATTTCAAATAATTTCAATTTATATAAATAAAAATAAATTTAATTAAACAATGAGGTTGTAACCATCCAATCAATCAACCGGTTATGGGGATCCATCACCCTCAATCAACTGGGTTATTGTGAACGTAGCTTTTCTACGACCATGGTGGTCTATATTATTATAATAAGTTATATATACACTCCCTTGTTGAAAGGTTGGGGACTCAGCTATAAAGGGAGGACTTCTCGCCTGTTCCAAGGGAGACTGGGTGTAGCTTTCGGAGACCGGGTGTAGCTTTCGGGCAGAGGAGAGAGAGAAAGAAGATATAGAGAGAGAGAAAGAAGTTAGAGAGAGTGAGAAAGTAGAGGGAGTGAGAAAGAAGAGAGAGAGAGAATGCAAGAAGAGGAAGAGGAGGAGGTGGCTCTCCCCAACGGGAATCGGGACCTCGCTGACTGTCGAAAGGCAATCTTCGAGGCTGCGAGGATTGGCAATGTCGATCAGCTTCGCGTTGCCCTTGGTACTTACTCTCTCTCTTTCTCTCTACACCATGACTGCTATCTTTCTCTCTCTCACTATACTTTCTCTTCTCTCTGTCCTCTAATCTATCTTCTCCCTGATACTTTCTCTTATCTTGCTTCTTTTTCTATCTTTGTCTCTGTACTCTACCTTCTCTCTACGTTCTCTGCTTCCTTCCTCTCTGTCTTTTGATTCCCTACTCTTTCTGTTTATGTCTCGTCATTTCCATTTGTTGCCACTTGCTGTTATAGCTGTGATGACTTTATGTAGTTTTCATTCCTTCAGCTTTGTTCTCTTTTTTTGTTTCTTGTTTTCTTTTGCATTTCACTTTTGTTATCTTTGTTTTGCTTTTTGTTTTCTTTTGCATGATGATATTTCAGTATAGTATGATCTAGATTTCGGGTAATATGATGGGGGAAGCTCGTGAAGTGTTTTGGTTTCCCCATGAATTCGTCCCTAAAAGATTTGGCAGCAATATTTATCTCTAGATGTTGAAGAACTGACAAACTATTAATTATCTTGTTCATTACATGTTATTAGAATCCCAATGAGAATTTCAATAGGTGTAAGAAATGGCCATTTCTTTTATTATTACTGGTGTAGTGAAGAGGTGATTTCGATTTTCACAATCTGTATCATGAGTTTCATCCTTCTCATATTGATTTATGCTGCACCATAGTAGAGATCATTGCACCCAATCTTGCTTCTTCTGCATTAAGTTCGGAATGTGCCTATTTCATGGAAGTTACATGATTGTCATGTATCATTGAATCTGTAATTTGTTCAAACTCTGGCTTTAGTACCATCTGTAATCTGAAAAATCAGTTTTGGTTCATGTAATGATGATAATTATGATCCACATCAATGTGATCCATGTAGGTCGCTCATCCATCAGGGTGTGCATAACAAAGAAGTACCCTTGTACTTAATTATTAACATGTTTTAGCATGGTTATCTTTTGATAGAGCTTGTAATGCTGAGATATGTTAGAGTTAACATGCAAATGCTGGAGTTAGTTCTTTCTCTCCTTCAATGTCTCATGGTGCTGAGGGCTTTAATGTTTGGCTCAACCATTCCTAGAACAAGAAGCCAACATGTAATTGCCCATGTCTCCAACTTAGGCAGATAACAATATTTATTAGTCTTGGTTTCATTGGTTGGGGCTATTCTTTCATCAAATAACAGCAGCACTTTTTTTGCAGCAATCGCATGTCTCATGATATGTGATCAAACCATGTAGTTTTTCCATTCAATCTATTAGTGATTATGTACCGAAGATTTCCTTTGGACAAGAGGAATAAAAACCTTTCTTTTCTGATCGTTACAAGTTTTACATATGCCACTCGTGTTGTGTGACTGGTTACCTTTAATAGTATACCAGAGACCTGAAATATGATTTTTTTTTTATATTTCTACCTTAGATCAGTCTTAGACAACCTTGAAAATCCTGATTTAAGTTTGGATATTCAGGTGCATGTTGTGATCCGGGATTTTTGAGCACTAACAAGGCAGTATGCCGATTCTGAAATTTCAAATGTGATCAGCTTAAGTGATCTTCAATTTTTTGTTTAGCATATCGTTAAATTCTCCAAGAAGCTTGTACTGTCTACCTAACGAGAACGGAAGAGTTTACCCTGTCAAGCCAACCACATTTTCCTACTGTATTTGTCCCATGCTATGCTTTCATAATATACTGAATTAAGATACATATTTTGGGCATAATTGGTTTTCACTGTTCTGCAAGGAACTAAAATCCTTGTGTTCATGTGCATGAATGCCACATCCAGTGGGGAATGCTATGCAGCTTAGGATCCTCGTAGCTGGCTCTGTGGTCCCCCCCCCCCAGGTGGCTAGCCCATAGATGGGCACCTTAGCTGAGGTACCTGCCTTGCCTACTCATGGACTGAGAGCGTATCGCCCTTGGGCCATGGGAAAATTTGTCTTTCTACCCTCTATAAGGGGAGAATCGAGAATAATAAACAAAAATTGAAGATAGTTAAATTTTTCTGGGAAAGAAATGAAAAAATTTCAAGAAATCTTCTCACGTCGAATTTCAAGGATAGGATTCATTCCGCTGTTTTTAGAGAGGTTAAAAAACACTATATTCGGGTCATTTACAGCCCATTATGTGTGTGGGTGTTTCGAATATGAAAATAAATGCGTATTGGGCACCTCAAAACCAAGGTGCCACCTAGGAAATTGCATCATGCTGGGGCACTCTGCCCCCTAGGTCGCTTGGGCACAGCCTGGCCCCTTTTGAAACATTGATGATGGTGAGTGTTTTTGACGTATGATGAAATAAAACATTAGATGAGATGAATGACTTGTTTAGTGGTATCATGAGTTTAGGTGATAGTGAGTACTACGAAGGCATACTTGTGGATGGGTTTGATGCCTAGGAAGCATCTGGAGGAGGAGGTTCACTTGAATTCACTTGTATGAACATTGGGGGATTAAGTTGGGATTCTGGAGAGAGAGGAGTTTGGAGTTTGGAGTTTGGACATTGCATACCAATCTAAAATATAAAATTCTCCTCTTGAGTAATACCTTGAGCAGACTCTTATGGAATGGAGTAGCTTACATCTTCCCATAAAGTACCTCTTTGGAAATGTAATACCTTCTTCAACTTGTGGCCAAAGCATTTACACCCCTTTTCGAGGTAGATAATCCTAAAAATGCATTTTGACAGACTTGGTATATTTTGTTTTTATATTTCATTAAGTTTATTAGGTTTGTTTAAGTTAAAAAAACTCAATATAACGCTAATATAGTGTAATAAATATCATGGGACTCATTTTTCAATCACCATGGGGTACTTCATGTGTTTGTAATGATATGATAATGTGTAGAGGAATAACTGCATTAATAGTCGATAAAAAAAATTGTTAAAAGTTATACTTCCCTAGTATAAACTTCCACAAGCATGCACATAGAATGGACATATCTATCCACCATTTACCATTGACATACCAATACGATGCACCATTTTCATAATGGATTTTGCCAACATCCTACACATGGCCATTTCAATTTAGTGTCCCTAGTTGTATTTTTAAAGTATCCGTATCTTAACGAATGTCATCCTCTAAGATGTGCCGAAACATACCCATAACCTTTGTCAATCTAGTGTACCAGTAATTGTATCCATGCCCCATATGAACTCTAGGTGATTATATTTTGATCCAGTGTTGTAGGACTTAATGGGTAGTTCTGAGACCTCCTAGAGTTGATCCAACCTATCCAAATTTATGGTGAAACTTGGGTTTTCTTGAATCTTGGCTAAAAACTGTTTGACTTGGGTTTTGTTTGACTTTGCTTGGGCCCAACTAGGCTGAACTAGTCATCTTTTTGGAATAAAGATGAGCAATGAGCGGAAATTCAGTCGCCTTGCTGCCTAGGTGGCCTGGCTGACAAACTGCGTAGAAGGTGGGGTCTGGGCTGGCATGCCTAAGGTGGGCGCCTAGGCAGTCTGGGCGCCCACCTAGTGCCATCCCTTAAAAGAAAACAAGAAGAAAGAAATTAAAATCCACCCAAACAAAAATAAGGCCTGGTATTGCCCTTCTCTCTCTCTCTCTCTCGCTCTCTCTCAGGTCCATGCGCTCACTCTACATATGAGAAGTAGAAGAAGAGGAAGAAGAAGAAGAAGATGGACTCCAAGTGTTCAATGCGTCACCAGAAAAAAGAGAGGTTATATATGCTTTCCTACAAGAGTTCCTCCTTGGTCGAAGAGCCAAGCCTGTGCAGGAAGCAAACAAAAGTTGCGCGAAGGTTGGCCTCTTTCTCTCTCACATACACACATAAAGATATACATAGACCCATATGCTCCCTCTTTACATGTAAAAAGCAGAAAAAGTAGAAGATGACCTCCAAGTGTTCGATGCGAGGTCCCTCTCTCTCATAGACTCTCTTTCTCTCTCTCTCTCTCTCTCTCTCCATATCCTCCATGTGTTCGAGATCTCTCTATCACAAATACAGATCCAAAAGGAAAAAAAAGAAAGAAAGGAGGATGATCTTTAAGAATTTCATGCGAGACCTCATGCACACACATATATGCGCATGCACATGCACATGCACACAATAAACACATACACAAACACATTCACAAAACACACACACACAAACCAACATATGGCCCCCACCCCAACCCTCTTCCCTTTGGGCCGCCTAGGTATCTGGGTGCCCGCAGACCCTTGCGGCAGCATCCACCTTTTTGAACATTGATGATGACTGTATTTTGTTTTGTTTTCGTTATTGCAGCATTTTCCACAATAATTTCCTTATCTAATGGCAACCTTCTCTTTGCCTTCTTATTCTTCTCTCTGACACACATCAATCTTTGTCTATTTGAAAATAAGCTTTAAAAAAATAAAATTTTAGTTGGATTTTATAGTGATCTAGGATGAAGAATGGGCCATTAAAGTGAAAAGGAAATGGTCGCTATCGCTGACTACCCATTTCAAAATTTTGGTACGTCAACGTACCCCCTGTTGCATCCATGGGTCCAGGGAAGGGCATTGCGACTATTGTCTTCTTGTAGCTGCTGTTCCATACATGTGATGGAATGGCTTCACTACTTCCAATATTGCGATGATCCCAATTTTATATTTGGGTCATCACTTTTCATCTTAATAGATTGGGTCATAAGTGACAATCATGCATTGTGTTGGTTGTGCATAGGAATTTGAAGTTTTTTTTGAATTTTTGGGAATTTGTAAATTTTTTGAAATTTGGTTGAATAAACAATATGTTTTCTTTATTTTTATTTTTTTCTTGACATCCACTTCTATTTTAATTTTTTTTTATAATATGTTGTTTTTGAATTATTATTAACTCGATCGCAAGTAGGTCGATCTGACCCAGGAGTTTGATTGAGTTTGAGTCCTGTCCCTCTAACCATGCCCAAATACCTCTAGGAGGTGGTATTTCTTCCATCCTATCATGCTATTTTACTGGGGGATTTCTTGGACATGAACTTTGGTGTATGATCCACAGTTGTTTGGAGTGGGAGCGGGTGACGGAACTGGAGTGGGATCATGAGCTTTATATCAACTTACTTTGGGAGCACCTAGGATTTTGGTCTAGGTGTACTAGGTTTATATGAGAGCACTTGGGGATATATAATTTTATTTTAAAGTAATTTAAAAATTGGAAATGTATTTTCCACTTTTGGCATTACCTATACACAATGAGAAATTTGTAGCATAAAAGCCCCATAAAAAAAACAAATTGAGAAAAATGAGAATGTAGGACCATGATAAGAACCAAATTCAGGAATTGCCCGAGTCCCTATTGTAAACAGGCAACACAGGGAGATTCACTACTGTGAGAAGCTAACCACCTGACAAGTTCAGGACCATCCAGGATAGTGAAATCTCCATGGGCCGAGCCGTCTCGAGTCACTAGTTTTCAACCTAGTCAGTTCATTGGTTTTCAACCAGTAATGCAAACTATGACTTTGAAACCGGAAAACAAAAATATTCAGCATGTGGTCATTAGTTAGAAAATTATCAGAAAGCAAAAAATCAAAGGTGCTCGGTTCAAAATTCAAAAACTTTTAAAACTCCCTCTTGGATCGAGATCTTTTTAAACTAGGATCATGTCCCCATTTTCAAAGGGTTCATGATCCCCCTTTCACAAAGATCAAGATCCATTATCGTCAGGGATTGAGATATATATATGATAGTGATCGAGATCCTGTGATATGGGGAAGCAAGCTTTGCTCAGGTCCCAATTTGGAGATTCTTGTCGAGATTCCGAGGGGATCGCCCCCCCAATAGAGTTTCCCATATCTATGGTATGATCTCATGATCTTGAGAAAATTTGATCATTGCTTTTTTCACACACTGTAATATTATTTAAGCTTAGAAAGTTGGCTTTGGCATTCTGATGAGTGACAATCATTTGCAATTGCTTGGGCCTAAACATTTGAATGATATAAACTAGAAAGACCATCTCATGTTGTTTTGAAAATGAAGTTAACTTTGCTTAGATGGGCTTTGTGAATAATGGTGAGGTTGCACTATCTCCTACGATTGTACGGTCTTACATTCACACAGTGCGGTTTTTGTGGGCTCCTATTCTGAGGCAGCAATATATTTTGTAAGATTGTAGCCACGCAATTTAAAGTGCGACATCTGATGGGATGCATAGGCATGTGTGGCTTCACACTGTGTGTCATTCCATGTGTTACACGTGACTTTCCACACGTGTGCAGGCCTGTGTGCACAACCACACATGTGTTTGGCCTGGCACGTGTGTGTGATGGCATCCGCAGGTCCACTTGATCAATTTCGTGGTCCGGCGGGGCCATGTGTCCTCATGTGGGTCCACATGCCTGCACCTTGCCTGTGCAGGTGGGCCACCTGGCCTTAGGTTCACATCGCTGGAAGTGCACCTCGATGGTTCATAGCATGATGCCACGCTGGACCACAACAGGTTTCGATTTCCTACGTGACCTAGAGGTGCACTACATGCACCTCCTATCCATGCACTAGTGTGGTGTGGTTCCTTGCAGTGGGCCCTCGCGATGGACCATCGAGGGACTAGGGCATCCGCGTTGTGCTCAACGTATTTTTGGCATGCCTGTGCATCCTGCAATTGAGCCATTCACGTCTGTGCGTGCATGACGCGTTTCTGAATCCAGCTAGACACTTATAGGGGGGCCTACTAGTGTCCAAAAATCAAGAAAAAACACAAAAATGAATGGAAGAAGATATATGAAAAATGTTTTTTGTTTTTTGCTCATTAAACTGCACTGGTTATCAGATCCGAAGGTGGAATTCTACTGTAACGACTTTGAAACTAATGTTGTAAATTGGGATGAACCTAGAAAGGCCATGGAAACACAAAAATAAGAGGATTGGATAAAATCTACATTCCTTTTCGGATCCTCCTGTGCGGCTAATATATTTTTTTTTGGTTTTCCTCCTCGAACGCATCATCTTATTTAAGAGGTTGATGATGCAACCTTAGGCCCACACTCAATTACTAGAACTGAGAGAACTGTATGCACAACCCAAATCACTGAGCCTGATTGATGGAGCTGGCTTAGATTGATCTCACCATTTTTTATTTTTAGAGGTTTATGTGGGACTAGCTTTTTCTAGAGGGAGAATGTACTCTTATGGGAGAAAAGAGAAAATACCCAAGGAGTGAGGAGAGAGAAAGTTACATTTTCAATTGGATTAATCTTTTCCCATCTCTCTCACATCCCCTTTTATAGAAGTGGGTCCCCCTTTTATAGAAGTGGGTCCCCCTTTTAAGGGATTAACAACTTCCCATTATCTTTTTGGATTTCATAATCTTATCAAGAAAATCCTTCTTGTTCTCTCTCCTTATCTCATAAAGCAAAAAGTCTTATGATATAAAAACTACGCCCTTACGGACAAGGGGCGGACCTCACCCAAAAACTAATATTAGTATTAGAGCCGTTATGGTGGAAACTCTCCTTCCGATTTGATAATCGGTGCAGTTTAATGTGTGAACACAAAACTATTTTTTAAGGATATTTTTTGCGTACTATTTTTGTGTTTATTTTTGGATATTTGGATACTGTTAGGCCCTTGTAGGTGTCTGGTTTGATTCGGGGTTGCGCCATGCACCTACAGGTGCAAACGACTTGATTGCATGCCAAAGATGTGTTGGACATCCTAGTCCCGCGGTGGTCACCGCGAGGGACCATGCTGCAGTAGTGTGTGGACAAGCAGTGCATGTGGGCGCTATGTTCTTCCAGGTCACGTGGGAAGTGTGAACCTACTATGGTCCTGTGTGGTGGTCATGTGACTTACCATCGAGGTGCACGTCCATCGATGTGAATACATGGGACAGGTGACACACCTGTGCATGCAAGGAGTAGGCATGTGGGCCCACGTGAGGTCACATGGTCGTGGTGGACCATGGCATTGATCAAGTGGACCTGCAAGTGTACACCCAGCTGTGTGGACCCTTAGCTCGGCACACTTGTCCAAAAGTGGGGGGGGGGGGCTCACTCACACACACTTGCTAGGCTAGACATGTGCGGTTGCGCATAGAGGTTTGTTTGAAAAGGCATGTCCTATCACACATGTGGAATGGCATAAATGCGAAGCCACACGTGCCTATGCACCCCATCTGATGCCGCACTTTAAATTGTGCGGCCGCAGTCTTACAAAATATTGTGTAGCCTTAGAACGTGAGCCCACAGAAGCTGCACTGTGAAAGTGCATCTGTGGCCTTACATTTTAAGTGAGGCTGCAACCGCGCCATTAAACTGTGCAACCTCTAACTTGTCTTTTGAGGCCGCACTGTTGTAGGTGAGCTTGGAACCGTACAATATGATTGTGCAACCTCTCTCCCTGTCCTATGAAACCGCATTGTTGAGGTGATGTTGTGGTTGCACCTGTTTTCGTGCGACCTTGGTTCTGTGTTGCCTTGCTTGTGGCTGACTGCAGCCTCAAATCTTGCGTGGGGCATGACTTTGCATCCGGATGTCAGATTTTGGCGAGCCTTATATGGTTTTGGGCTAGCTCGCGAAGAGGAACGCAACGAGCAGGTTCTTATCTATTGATTTTATTGCTAACCCTGTTTTGGCCCTATTTTTATTTTATACACATTTTTGGCTATGCTGTGGGTGCGATCGATGTCGATAAGGCCTTGGTAATCTGATTGCATCCTTCTGGATATTGACTGCAATTAGTTTGCCCCGTTTTCATGTCAGATTTTGCATCTGGGATGCAAACACTAACTTGATGACGTGAGATCCGATCCTGATTACTAGCCTTAGCCCCATTATGGCTGCATGAAATTTTCATTTTGGGTTACTCCGGAAGTATGACTCGTTAATTCTTGATGATGTGAGCAAGTGCTAAAATCAATGGTACATGTGTGTGAATACCTGAGTGGGTATGAACAAACCCTTATCCGTAATATTTATTGTGTTTTTCCTCCTTTTATGACCTCTTAGAATGTGATAACCGACCTCCTTAGAGCGGAAAAACTGTATTTCAATAATCATGCCATGTTGTACGGGAAGATCCACTACATACTTGATGAGCAAGGGGTAATCGAACATTTGACCACAGTATGAACCGTCTGAAGAAGGCACGAGTGCACAGGTGTGTTGTGATATGGAAGCTTATCAGAATTGGCTCAAGAGAGATCATTGTGCATGCTTTACCTTATTAAGTAGTATGCACAATGATCTAATTGGGCAGTTTGGCAGCTATTTGACCAGGGAAATGTGGAATTCTTTACAACTTTAGTTCAATGGTAACTCAGCTACTAGGAAGCGCGCTCTCACGTTGGCATTTGAGACGTACAAAATGCTGCCAAAGTCTCCTTGACGGAGCATAAAAATGTCATAGGTGATTCGTGACTTGGGCATCGTTGGTAATTCTATGAGTGATGAGAAACAAATTTTTGTTGTGCTTTGTTCACTCCCTTCTTTTAGGGAGCAAATGAAGATAATGATGACGCCTGATGAGAATTTTAAGATATTTGCGCATTTATCTCACTATCTAGTGTTTGAGATAGAACGCCGCTCTGCTAATGATAGTGGCGTTGCCCTGCTCACTAGATAAGGCAAGCCCAAGGGTGGTAACAATCCAAGGGCAGGCCTAAAGGGAAAGCTCCTCCCAAGAAAGAGGAAGTGAAAGCTGAGGATACTAAGCGTAAGCGCAATTATGACAAGAGTGCTCCATGGTACAAATTAGCCTTGACTTGCTTCAACTGCGGGAAGACCGACCACTTCGCTTGTGAGTGCACTGAGCCGAAGAACGTGCAAACCGATCTTTACATTATTTTTGCTATTTTGTGTACAAAAGTGGTAGTTACTCATCCATTATCTAATGGTTGGATTGTGGATTTGGGAGCAATGAAACACAAAGTGATGGATGAAGGCAGGTTCGTAGCGCTTCACTGAGTTCTAGTGGGAGACGTGAAGATATTCATAGGAAATGATGTTGTCAAAGATGTGGTGGGCATGGGGACCTATTGTTTCCCTCCCTAACATGACCCTCTTTGGATGGTGGTGGGGTTGCAGGCCTGATGCTGCGCGTTGCGTCCTTGGTGCAATATGGCATGCCTTCGGCAGTGGATGATGGTGTGTCTCGCCACCAGACAGGATTCGCGTCTGGATGATGGTGGTGGGATGTCCCGACGCTGCGCCGTCGCATCATACACGTGATATGGCCCAACCATGGCTGTCAGATGAAGTTCTGCTTCCCTCCCTGACATGACCCTCTCTGGATGATGGAGCTTCACTGAGTTCTAGTGGGAGGCATGAAGATATTCATAGGAAATGATGCTGCTGAAGATGTGGCGGGCATGGGGACCTATTGTTTGGACTTTCAATTTGGTTGGACCATGTTTCTCCATGATGTGCTCTATGCTCTTGGATGAGGAGGAGCCTAGTCTCAATACCTAAGCTCTCTTCAGAAGGACGCTTGATTTTATTTTTTTTTAGATAATAGGGTTCAAATTAAACTGTATAATGGTTGTGTTTTTTGTGGTTTCCTCCATGGTGGGTTGTTTACTTTGGATTTAGAGATTCATCTATTCCTTTTGATAATACATGCCTTACCTCTTTTTCTTATTCCACTATTCATGGTGATGATTCTATGTTATGGCATGCGAGGTTGGGGCGCATTAGTAAATATAGGATGACCAGACTGATTAAAGGACTTTTGGGGTCGTTAACCAAAGTAGACCTACCCACGTGTGAACCTTGTCTAATGGGAAAATCAACTAGGAAACCATCCCCTAAAGCTCAAAGAACAAAAGGACTCTTAGAAATGATTCACTCCAATATATGTGGTCCCTTTAATGTGAAGTCCTGCAACAAATCCTAGTACTTCATCAGTTTTGTTGATGATTCTCACACTATGGTTATTTGTACTTAATCTCACATAAATCTCATGCAATTGATTGCTTCCAGAGATTTAAGCTAGAGGTTGAGATCCAATCAGGGAAGAGGATTAAGGTTCTTAGAATTGAGAGGGGGTGCGAGTATAATTCTGAGTTGTTCAGAAAGTTCTGTGAAGAACATGGGATTCATAGATAGGAAACGATGTCATATACTCCGTAGCAAAATGGTGTTGTAGAGCCAAATGGACATGGTAAGGTCCATGATGTCACGTGCGAATCTCCTAGTTACTTTTTGGGGAGATGCTTTGTTGATTGCTATGTACATCTTGAGTAGGGTGCCTTCAAAATCAGTACCCAACACCCCTTATGAGTTGTGGACTGGTAGAAAGCCTGACCTATCACACTTGCGCCCATGAGCGTTGGCTGGGTTCGTGTATATACCAACTGAGTTGACCAGTAGACTAGATAAGAGGTCCACTGTGTGTACTTTTATTAGATATCCTGAAAACTCGAAGGGGTATGTTCTGTGTTATGATTCTGATGAGGGTAGCTTACAACATGTGGAATCCCGCGATGTGAACTTCATTGAGACCAATGTTCAAAAATGCGGATTCGGGCGCCTACGCGTTTTGGGTGCCTGGCCGCCTAGGCACACCTGCCCAGGAACGGGCTACCCGCACAATCCTCAAAAAATTGAAACCCCCCTCCCCCCCTTCTCCCCCGGGGATATGAGTTTTAACTGAATATATAAGATTAAAATGTTGCTATGTTATTTTTACAATAAGACTTTACTCATTAAGATATCATATAATTAAGAATTTAAGAATTAAGATATATGTATGAAATCATTAAGATGTTAGTTTCAATACAGTATGGCTTAATATTACTTTACAATAAGACTTAAATGAATATATAAGATCTTTGTTTCACTTCAAGAATTAAGACTTAAATTCATTAAAATATCACATAAATACATAATCAATTATTTATCAAATAAAGAAAACAAAAAATAATAGAATAACGAAACATGACACATTGTACAAAAAAAAGAATTAAGTATTCATAAAAGAATACAATATATGCTCAATTTCATCGTCCAAGTGAGAAAAATATCAATTAATCACAAAAAAATCAATCTTTTACCTGCAAACATGTAAATATATCATAAGAGAAAAGAAAAAAGTAAAAGAAAATACGCATGATTCACAACATAATATATTGTAGCAAAATAAAATCAAAACCCTCTTCCAAATATGATAATACTTTTAAAATATCAAAATAAAATCGATGTCGGTGCAAACCTCATCTATTGGGTCGCCCAAAGTTTTGAAAATCAACTACTAGAAGCTCCAATTCCAACCACGAGCTATTGCCTTTGTTTTGGAAAGAAATCGAAAATATAAAAAATTGTCAATCTTTCGTTAAATCACAAAATAGTGGTTTTGGGGGAGTTTTCTCACCCTAAAGGCAACATTTTTTGTTTTGGGGGTTTAAAATACCCCCCAAAACCCTTTTCCCCCTAAAAAATTAAGTTTTTTGACCCAGACAGTAGCGCCTAGGCGGTCGCCTATAGACAGGCCGCATAATGACTCTGCCCAGACAACGCCTAGGCATTTTTTGAATTTTTTGGCCAAGGCAGCCACCTGAGTGCTCAGGCTGTTGAATTTTCTAACAGTGATTGAGACGAGTTCCCAAGTAAGAAAAGGTCTGGGTTGACATTGGACCTATATGAGATGGCTGATACTCATATAAAGAGTGGTGAGGAAATTCCTCCACTAATAGACGACTGTGGGACTATTCCCATGGTCATTGAGGACAATGGGAGTGAACCATCATTCATTCGTGAACCTTGTAGGAGTTCACGTGGTAGAGTTCCTCGGAGACATTTTGAGAACAAAGGGGAATGTTTAACCTGCATCTCCATTGATGAGGGTGAACCCGGTTCATACCAGGAAGCAATGAGATCTAATGCAGTCAAGTGGGTCGCCGCAATGGGTGAAGAGATTAGCTCCATGAAGAACTGTTTCGGGTCTCATCGATCAAAACTGTCATCTGCAAACAACATGCCCCACAGTACCTCCTCTTGTAGGTGCTTAGTTAAGTCGTCCATAACTAGGACAAAGAGGCACGGGCTCAATGCTGACCCTTGATGTAGACCTATTGTTACTGAAAACTCACTCGTCTCTCCTCTAGTTGTTCGTACAGTGGTTTTCGCTCAGCCGTACATATCTCCCACCAAGTGGATGTAGTGTCTAGAGAGTCCTTTCTCTTCTAATACCCGCTAAATCAAATCTCGAGGTACTCTATCATATGCTTTCTCTAGATCAATAAAGACCATGTGGAGAGCTTTCCCCTTCGCCCTTAATTTGTCAATCAGCTGCCAAGTAGAAAAATAACCTCAGTTGTTGACCTTCTGGGCATAACCAAATTGGTTTTCTGATACACTTGTTTCATGCTTTAGTCGTTGCTCAGTCATTCTCTCCCAGAGCTTCATAGTATGGTTCATAAGCTTGATTCCTCGATAGTTCACACAATTCTGTGTCTCCTTTGTTCTTATAAATAGGTACCACAATACTTTTCCTCCATTCATTTGACATTTTCTTTATTCTCAATACCTTGTCGCACAACTTCGTCAGCCAGTCAATGCCAGTCTCCCCCATGCACTTCCAAACCTCAATCGGTATACCATATGATCCTAAAACCTTTCCTACCCTCATCCTTTTTCAAAGCTTCTTTCACTTCTGACATCCTAATCCTACGAATGTGTCTATGACCTCTGCCCTCATTTGAATCGACAGTTCCTTCTACTGCTATGTTCCCATTGTGTTCGTCATTTAATAGTTTTTGAAAAAAACTTTCCACCTTTCATTGACCTCGTCATCTTTCACCAAGACCTTTTGATCCTCATTCTTAATGCATTTAATATGGTTTAGATCTCTACGCTTTCTATCTCTTATTTTGCTAATTTGAAGATATCTTTTTCACCTTCTCTTGTTCCCAGTTTATTGTATAGATTATCATATGCCTTAAGTTTAGGTATACTTACTATTGTTTTAACGTTTTTCTCAGCATTTTTATACTCTTCTAAGTTTTGATCGTTTCTATTCCACTGCCAAGTTTTAGTAGATGATCGTTTTTTGCTAATGGCCTTTGAACTTCATCGCTCCACTACCAAGTTTCCTTATCAGAGTTTCTTTTCCCTTTAGATTCTCCTAAAACTTTTAGAGGATCATGTAATTAGTCTAATCCTTTGTCCCAAGACTGAGGCTGAAAAAGAGAAGATATCTGGTGTACGGGACTAGATATCTCTTAGGCGATAGGACTTGTTATGCCCTACCAGAGCATGAGAGTGTATAGGAACCAATTCTCTTGACTTAGATTGCAATGTAGACAAAATACAAGACAATACACCTTTAAATTTTCCAATACAATTGAAACTACAACCTGCAGAATCAAATTATAGCAAGTTCACTATAACTACAGTGAGTTATTGATTTCAAAATACACTCAAATGAGAGGATACAACTCAATTAGGGTCCCATGCATATGAATAAAACTAGTTTGCATATGAATAAAACTAGTTAGAAAAAGAGAACATTAAACTACACCTGTATAGTGT
This sequence comes from Amborella trichopoda, assembly GCF_000471905.2. The sequence continues at coordinate 1,036,502 of NW_006497557.1, read as the reverse complement.
GCATTTGAAAATTTTGCACCACACAAATTTACAAATGAAAATTCAAAGGATCATGACCATGGGAAGACAATCAGAGTGCTCGGGTGCGCTGTTTACGGCTTTGGGTCTTAGCTATGTGCCAATGGGTGACATGCGATGGCATACCTCAAAAATCGGGCCAATTCACTATCTAACAAGTGGGAAGCCAAGCATCTATTGATACACACGTAAAACATTAAAGAATTTGCAGAGATCTAAAGATCGAATCAAGTAGGAAAATTGTGGGAGAAACCGGGCTCTTAAAACATAAAACCAGTTCAATTGAGTTCACAATTCGGTCCACACAATTTCAGCATAGTCTCCTCTTATAAAAACCACAATTCAAGGGATCAAAAAGAAGATCTAAGTGACTGATATGATCATAAAAATCTCAGAGTAATATCAGTAAAAAATGCTCCAAAAATCAAAGGGGAAATCTCAAGGAAACTAGATTGAAATATGCATGGATGATGCCTTCAACTATATGGATCAAAGATGATTCAAGGGATCAAGGATCTAATCATCAAGGATGAAGAAATGTTGCGGTAATTGAGAACTTATAGCAAGGAGGAACAACGAGCATTAATGAAAATGGAAGAGATCTTACTCAATTGTTGAAGGCTTGAAATCTAGATATCCATGACTTGAATTTGATTTTTGGATCACCATTAATGGAGTAGTTTAGGAGCGTCAATGGAGCTCTCTCTCACCTTAACTTGAATGTTGCTTTTTAGCGAGAGAAAAGAAGAAGAGACTTGGCTTGGGGGTGCCACACAATGAGAGAGGAGAGGCGTACCACTTTTAGAGAGAGAGTGAAATGAACTCATGTGTGAAATGAAGACTCAAAGGGGTATTTATAAGCTTATAACCCTTAAGTGTGGACATGCTTCTAAATTGATGAATCTTAGCCCTCCATGTCATCTTCCAATGGTATAAAGAGAGGCTTGATCTTAGCCCACCATCCAGCATCACGCCTTCAAGATGTGTGGTATGGATTTAAGCACCTTTATCCTCCTTTAATACACTCCAATTTCCCTCGTTATTAAAATACCCATGCTCTTTACATTTAATAAAATCAAAACCAAGATGGAGGGTATACCTTTATGGTAATCTGACAAATGTTCAGGTAAAAAGAAAATCTCAAAAGTATCCTTCATTTATAAGAGCATGTGGGGCTAATGAAATTATGCCACCTAAGCTAGGTGGTTAATTTCACATTTAACCTTGTGTACAAATCCCTTGCTTTAAGCTTTAAACATGTGTTAAAATGATTGTTCCAAAATCTCAATGTTTCACAAAATACCATAAAACAATGCCCTTAACTTAAAACAACAAATAGTAAGACATGGGGGTCCCATGAGGGGGTTGACGTCACCCCTACGTCATCCTCCACGTGGGGTGACATGGGACCCCCGAAGCCGCCACCATGTGGATGCTCACTAGTCATTGGGTGTCGAAAAATATCCATTTTTTTTTTCAAAAATCCATAAAAATCTTTTTAACGATTTTGCATCAAAATAAATCATTTTGGCATTATTTAAAAACATTTACAAAGGAAATTAAGATCCTTGGAGTTGAATTACAAATTAGAGCATTCCACTCGGATAGACTCGGAATCCAAATCCACCTTCTCAATATGGCCTAACAGATTCCTGACCCACAGTGTATAATCAGGGGCTCATGATCTCAGCCTATCAAAGTCAAACCAATGTGTGACTTGAATCCCCATGTATAAGTGGATTTCAGGTGCAACCCACAGAGGACTTGCACACACATGGTGTGGGGGTTCTTCTCTTGGCACGTTCATACCTCTAACCAGTGGATCCCTAGAAGAGCGGCTTCCCATGCATTGCAACTATATATGCACATGCTACAAGAATGTTCTAATAGTAAGGGATTTAAGCCAATGTCTTCTATTGGCCCTAACCTTCTCGTGCATGACTATTTGTCACCGACTCATATTACATAAATGCATAAGTCACATCGCCCTAGCCCCATGCAGTCTTGAGGTACAAGCATAACAACCGACCCTGACTAAGATGTAACCTGAACCCTCGTCGGTGTTCCGTAACTCTTGGTCCCAGTGTGCAAAGATCCTTTGCGCTTTTACTCCCACTGAAGCTGAGAGCCATTAAAATGCCGTAAAGGCCTTGAAAGGACATAATTCCAACAGAGCAATCCAAGTCCGGAGCATTGGCATGCCGTGAAGAGGATATTCTGATATCTCCGGGGAACTGTGGATTACTAGCTGGTCTTTCAAGGAAGTGATCTTAGATTGCGAGGATTTAGTGATGCTGATTGGGCGGGTTACTTGGATGAATGCAAGTCAACGTCAGGATATGTCATTACTTTGAGAGGACGAGCAATTTCCTGGTGTAGCAAGAAGCAAAGTGCATGGCACTATCGACTTTGTTGAGGGGTGGATAGCCTTGATCCCTTGCCCAATGACAAATTTTAGGTTGCATTCTGCTTCTGTTCGCACCCAACCATTTCTTTCCCCCCAACGTCCTTATGCTTGTCCCTCTAATCCTCACCCTACTCCCTTGTTAATCATAACGTTGCTGCCCTCCGACAATTGTGCATCTCAATGCTCCTACTGCCTTTGTTTCCAAACCTACGATCCAAAATCAACCCATATTCCTCTGGTCCCTCTTTTCCACAAATATTCTAAGGTGATTAAACGCCTATTATCCCCTATCATCCTCCCCCTTCCCCAAACTCCCCTCTCCAACCACATTCAATGCCATGACAACTCCCTCACACCCACACCTGCTACCATAATTCCAACTTCGGCTTTGCATCAACCTCCTATCCTTCTGCCCCACTATACCATGCATACAGAACCTCTCGAGCCTCAAACCCTCTCCCATCAACTCAACCAACCTTGCTAGATGATGTTGAGAAAGGCATGAACCTCCACTCTTGTAGAATTGTGAATCCAAGTTACCCAAAAATCAGTTAAAAGTCTCAGAACTGATAGCTTTTTTCCTTTGGGATAACTTAATTTATGAGTTTTGTCACCGCAAACTCTGTATATTCTTCTTTAAACAGTTTCAGAAGTATGGACTCAATAATGATGTTCGTTCAAATGACTTAGGCTGACACAGTTTTGCAAATTTGTGACAGTTATGGTACAATGCAACATGCAAGGTCATTCAAGATTCATGAGCCATGGAGTGGGGCATTTGGTGAAGCTTGCGAGAGTTCTATCCACCTCCTGATAGTCATTGGGAGTTATAGGTTTTGTTGTCATTTTTGTTGGATCTTTTTAGAAAGATATTTATAATTTAAAGTGCAACATGTTTAGCTGTTAGAATTGCTACTGAATTCTGTTTCCAGGTCAAATATTAACAGTTCTTTAGAAACTCCCATCTTATTAATGGATGCGAACGTTGAAATATCCAATCTGCAATTGGTTGTGAATTTGTATTCTTGTTGGTTTATAAGAACTCAGTACTTTGTTCAAATAATAAATTTAAATTGCATTATGTGATCCTTGTTCATAACTATCCTAGTACTTTTTAGCATTACGTGATCCCTGTTTGTATCTATCCAAGTAATTTTTTACCTAATGCATGTGTGCTGAGTTGCTTAATGGGTGCAGATAATCTAGATGGCTGCATTGATGTTCCTGTGAAGCGTGGGGATAGTGCTCTTCATATGACATGCTTTGATGGTTTCTTGCCCTGTGTCCAGGTTGGTTACAGTTGAATGTTTCAACATTTTCTTTGTCTTTTATAGTTTATTCAATCAGTATACTGAAAAGAGCCCTACACTTGCTTGGCCCTCAGCTGTTGTTGGAGAGAGGAGCAAACTTGGAGACCAGGGATTTAAATGGGGCGAATCCTCTTCATAATGCTTGTGGAGGAGGCATAACCCCGACTCTCTCAAATTACATTTCTCATTCTTCCCAACATCCACTTAGTTCCTGGCCTGCTTGATATCTTGTAGGATCCGCTGAAGTTGTTGCATTTTTGATAAATACTGCTCCATACTTGGAGGTTTTCAAGAGGATACTAAACACTACTGATAGAGATGGTGACACTGTGAGAGAATGCCAAAACTATCACGTGTTATTTTGTTTGTGGATAGCTTACCCTTGTGTTGATTGATTATGTGTGATGATCGGTCCATCCAGCCTCTTCACTATGCGGTTTCTGGAGGGTACTTGGAAGTGGTGCAGCTCTTAGTTAGAGAAGGGGCTTCTCTCACTGCTGCAAATGTTAGGGGAAAGGTTTGAGTGGGGTCACTTTCAATCTTAGAAATCCTCTCTCTCTCTCCGCTCTGTCTCTCTCTCACCTTCTTGGTCCTCATTGCTAACTACCTATTGCAGGTTCCTGCAGTGCTTGCGCAGCCAGAGTCTGAAGTCAGACGCTTCTTGGATGAAGCTGCTGCTGCTGTTACTAGTGCTTCAAATTCTCACTAGGCTTTCTTGGGTTCTTGGTTTTTCCAGAGGGAGATCCATCAAATAGTTATTATCATTCATCGGGTCTCATGTATTCACATGTCCCCAAATAGTTTTTGACAGCCATTTAGGTTGTTTGGCACATTGGCCATTTCTTAAGAGTGAATTTTATTAGATGGTTTGGCATGTTGGCCATATCAATTACTGGAAATGTTTTCTATGACCCCCAGCTACTTGAGGAAATGGAAAGTGCCTTCATTAAGTGCATGATACGTGCAGGGGTAAAGAAGTTCCATACTTACTGTGATTTTGGATGGAGATTCCTAAAGTAGAGATTGTGCACCATTGCATGATTGTAATCATGGGCTCATGATATTGAGGTGAGAACAGGTCTTAATGTCCAGGTGCAATTCAATGATGGTTTTTCTACTTTTATAAATTGTCTATTAATGTGGTTTCCTCTCTCTCTCTCTAAAATCTATGGTAGTATTTTCTTACACTAAAGGAGTTGGTGTGGTTTTGCTCGTCTTGGAAGGATGAATGATATGATGTTTGAGCAGCTGGCGGACACCGTGTGTGACCGCCTGCCGTACGCTCTTTTTCCTTTCTGTTTTGATTGTTAGATAAAACGACTTCATAATTCGTATGATTGAGTGCAGGAGAGGCCTAATGTTTGTCAAAATTGGGCCTTGCATGCTTTTTTCGAGTTACAGTTCCATTTTCGTAAGGCGGTATATGGGTGACAGAGGTCCATAAATGCAATTTCAATCCCGATGGTATATGTACAAGATTATTGTATCCTGCAGTGATTTCAGTTGAATTGTAATATAATGCAATAATTTTCAAAAGCCATATTAGGACAATTTATTTGTTCCAAATTTTAAAATATACACTCTTTTAATTCTAATGAACAAAAAAAAAAAAAATTTCAAAACACAATTGAGAAAGTTTTTTTTAGCCCAATTAACATAGACCGTTCATTTCGATAAGATATTTAAATCTAGGCTTCAGAAGTATTTTTTCTTTTCTAATTTTTTTAGATGGTTTTATTATTATTCTTGGATGAATAATATTAAAACATAAAAAAAGTGGAAATATCTCTTTATTTTTTACTTTTGTATCTCTTGAGACCCAAAAATTGAAAATATTATTTGGATGTCAAAAGTCTTCATGTTTTCTATCTTATAAACCTCTCGACCTCTCTGACTATAAAATTTTTATTCAAACAAAATCTTAAATGACACCTTCAACATGTTTTCCTCTTAACGTTTTTCCCAAAGGGTTTTCCAACCTCTCCCTCTACCCACACTCTCTTTCTCTCTTTACCCCAACTCCCTTTCTCTCTACGCCGCCTCTCTCTCACTGCCCAAACTTCTCTCACTAGAAATGACAAGAGGCGATGATGGGTTCCGGGAAATGCCCCGTGGAAGTATAATATCTTTTGCCCACACCGCCGATTTCCGCAATATCCACGCTTTTGAAATTTAAGCATGAAAATTGCTGATAAGTTATTTTGAAAATTTATAAATTACTTTCAAATGTTCATCTTAAAACAGAGAGCATATTTTTATGGAAAAAGTTTATATAAGGTTGCAATTTTAGAATGTAGAATTAAAGATGCACCTAAAAAATCCATTGAAAAAGATTGTTTTAATGTTAAAAATATCCTCTAATTGATCATCTCGACATCGAGATGCACAAATCTGAAAAGGAAAAAGATTTAGAGTCACAGAAATAGTGCATCTTGCAATACATTATCTAGACCATCAATTTTTAAGATTTTCATATGTTTATAGATCTACTTGATTTTAACCATTTTTGGAGTTTAAAATTTATAATTAGATATGAAAATATATTTTGACATAATCTTAATAATTTTTTACACCAAACTTATATGTTATGATAAAATTTGAAGGTGGGCCTTAATTGGGTTGTTTAAGTTGCAACCTTATATAAACCACACCCTATGTTTATATTTTGCATACTACTTTTTGTATAGGGAGGTATCATTTTTAGCCATTAGATGTGAAACTAGACATATTAAAATGTATCACTATATTCAAGAAGCATATTTTAGATTTTGTACCTAGTCATCAATACATCTCTAATAATCCAATGTTGTAACTCATCATCATTGTCAAATCCATTTTCAACTAATTGGAATAGACTACACGAATCTTGGTCTGTCATTCTACTCTATTAAAGGTCATACTCTCGGTAAGGCCATAATCCAATATCAAATAGTTTTTGGGTAAGTCAATGGGGAAGAAGGCCCCCTACCTAATATTTCATTATTAGAAAACGGATAACATGTTATTGTACAACCCTAAAATAGGGCTGTTGCACCAAATCATGTAATAAAAGAAGAGAGAGAAAGTCAGGCAGACGAATACGCCAAATTGAGACTCCTGTATAAACCAATCATCTCTTAGCGAGGGCATCAACTATCATATTCACCTTGCAAAAAACATGAGCAATAGACCACCTGTGCGGCAATAACCTTGCACGACAATTGTTAACTATCATTTGTAATCTCCAAGTGACACGGCGTTGATTTTTAATGGCATCTACTAGTAGAGATGAGTCACTCTCTATCTGTATAGGGAAGCAGCCCTTTCGAATAGCTAAAGAATGCCTTCTTCTAGAGTCTGGAATTCTGTAAAATTATTGGATGCAAAACCAAAGTGTTTAGTAAACGCCGCCGCAAATCTACCATTGCAGCCAAACTAGGGTAGTGAAAGGTTGCATCATCAATATTCAGCTTATAACAACGAGCTTCTAGAAGTGACCATGCGACTAGGATCATACATTTTGGCTTCAACTGGCGCCACTTAAACTGTAGATTGCCAATAATCACCTTTTTTGATAGATGAAAGGCCCATTCCTTAACTTCTGCAATAGCCTTTACATGTGAAGTATTCCGAATGACAACCTGCTCGCTTCTTGATGTATTAGTTTGAAAGATTCTTCTGTTTTGCTCCTCCCATAGAAACCAGATTGTCGTGAAGTAGATAGCCATCAAGATGGTAAGAAACCCCTTTGCTTTGAATATGAAGGCTAGCCAACTACGAAGAGTATCCTGGCCTGAAGTTCCAAGCACAAACCTTCTGCCACACCGCCAATCTAAAGACCGCCAAACGCCCTGCAAGAAAGTGTAATGAAATAGGAGATGACATAGGGTTTCCCCATTGTTCCTACAAAAAGGACAGATAATAGCGATATGAATACCCTGCTGCTGAAATATAGATATAGTCGGTAGTCGATTGTGCATAGCTAGCCAGGAGAGGCTGACCAAAGAGTACAAAATACAGGCTGAGGTGAGTTTTTATAACCAATAAAGTTCCTTACTTCTTTGATTGAAAATGTTCCACTAGAAGAATGAATCCATAACAATGAAACCTTCTTATGCTACAATGGAAGGATACGAGGTACCACATCTCTTCATATGTTGTTTAACAAAGTGGAGGAAGATGGACCCACAATTGGGGGTTACCATCAATAAAATTAGAAACCTTTTGCCCTCTAAGTTCCTCCAAATCCATATGTCTATTATCATCCAAAGAATCTCGAATCTACTGTATTGACAGCCATGGGTCTAGCAAGAAATCCACCATCTGCCCATTACCAATGCACTACTGAACATTGTCCCTGAGTTGAGATAATCCAAAATGAATGCCCTTCCATGCATGAGAACAACCTCTCTTAGCTACAGACTCCCAAAATAGAACACATTTTGAAATATATGTGCTTGAAAAAATGAGCAACTGAAGAAGATGGATTTGCTAAAATCTTCCATGCAAGCTTCATCATATTTGCTGTATTAAAGTTCGTCAAATCTCTCACCCCCAGCCCACCCTCCTCCTGAGGAAGGCATACTGTCCTCCATTTAGCAAGATGAACACCCCTATTTTCTGCAACCCTTACCCATAGAAAATTATGCTGAAGCCTCTTTATCGTATTACAAGTTTTCCTTGGCAGCAGAAACAACAATATCCAGAAAATAGCAAAAGTGGTAAGAACTGACTTAACCAATTGAAGACGTCCTGCATAAGATAAGCATAGGGCTTGCCATGTACCTATCTTACCGATCATCTTTCCAACCAAGCTCTGACAGTAACTGTGTTCTAGATGTCCATGAAACAGTGGTAACCCCAGATATCGCACTGGCAAGTAGCTTTCAATGAACCCCAACTCTCTCAACATCCGTGCTCGATTACCTTGTTGTACCCCAAATAAGAAAACCTTGCTTGTCACAGAATTTAACATTTGACCAGTAGTGTTTTTAAAAGTAGTGATAACCGCCTTCATAGCAGTGGTAGATGCATAAGAAGCCCCACAGAATATAACGGCATCATCAGCATAGAACAAGTGAGACACCCCATAGTCGCACCCAGAGGAGGAGGCTCTGAGTATCAATCCTTGCAACATAGCTTGGTCTATTTTGCTACAAAAGAAGTCCATGACAAGTAGAAATAAGTAAAGAGATAGAGGGTCTCCTTGCCTCAAACCTCTTTTTCCCTTAAAGAAACCTTTAGGCGAACCATTTCTCAAAACAGAAAAAGAAGTAGTCAAAATGCATAAATTAATCCATGAGATAAAGAAGTCTGGGAAACCCAAAGTATGTAACCTACTCAGAATAAACTTTCAGGAGACCCTGTCATATGCACTGCTTAGATCAATCTGCAGGCACATTTTTTGTCATGCTGAATTCTTATGACAAAGAGACATGATTTCATTTGCCATTAGAATATTGTCCGAAATTAACCTACCTTTTAGGAAAGCAGCTTGCCTAGGATCAATATTTTTTCAAGAACAACTCTCAAGCAGTTTGAGATTATTTTGCTGATAATTTTATGTAGAACATTACACAAACCAAAAGGCTTAAAATCTTTCATAACAGAAAGGGCATCCACTTTTGGAATTAGACATATGAAAGTGGAATAAATTTGTTTTAGGAGCTTACTTTGTTGAAGAATCCTTGAGGACCTTATAAAGATCTTTATTGATGATTTCCCAAGTGAATTTATAAAATTGTATTGAAAAGCCATCTGGCCCTGGAGCACTCTCAGTTCGCATGTTCCAGATAGTAGCCTTAATCTCCTCTATAGTGACCGCTTCAGCCAATTTTGCCGACTGAGCTACAATTATTGAGCATCGTGGTAGAAATTTATCTGCCAAAAGCGGGTCAATATCACTTTCTTGAGCAAGCAAAATCTCAAATAAGCTGATCATAGGCCTATCTATGTCTGCCTCAGAAGCTAACAAGTTCCCATTCTGATATTTGAGATATATGATCATGTCATTTCTTCTTCGAATCACAGTGGATAGATGAAAGACCTTAGTAAGAGAATCCATGTCCTTAAGCCAATTCTATCTAGACTTTCGTCTCCCTAATCTTTCTTCGTTCATGCTCTTCTAACATTAGTGCCTCAATGCCTTGTTCGAGGGATCAACATATAGACTATCATGCAAAGAAGATAGTTGTTCTGACTGCTACAATAGATTCATTAACATGACCAAAGACTTATTTATTATATGTACACAGATCAACTCTTAATCTCTTTAGTTTAGTCACAAATCGGTACATAGTTGTGCCTTCAACTCTCTCTTGCCATGATGTAGAGATCGTGCTCATGAAGTTTGAGTGCTTTTCCCACATAGAAAAATATTTAAATGGCTTTGGTTCGATCAATCCCTCATCAGAAACTGTTACTAGTAGTGGACAGTGATCAGAGTTACCTTTGGGAAAGAGCTCCACCTTAGATTCTGAAAACGCCGGAACCCAATCAGTGGTTGCCATTGCACGATCTAATCTTCTTCTTATGGCAAAATCACAATCGGTCATGACTTGGGCAAAATCACTTGAGTCTAATGGTAAAGAGCTGCTTCCTCCCATTTCTTTTGAGCTGTTAAATAAAGTATTAAAGTCCCCTAGAACTAACCAAGGTTCACAAATAGTAGCCCCCATAGTCCTCATATGATTCCACAACAGAGCTAATTGAAGGTATAGACTCCCGAAACTACTAACACTCAGCCATTGCCAATTCTAGTGGCTTCCATTGTTATCATTTGTTCATTTACATCGAGCACATTGATGGAGTATATCAATGGATTCTAAAGCATCAAAATTCCGAATCTATCATTGTTCTCATTTGCAATAATATTATTATAAAAACCCAAGTTTTTTTTACCACACCCCGATTCAACTCTGAATGCAACTTGGTCACTAAAAGAAATAAAATACGAATATTTTGCTAGCTTTTTGGAGTAACATCAGAAAATCTGCCTGGGCCTCGAAGGCCCCTTACATTCCAAGCTATAACAGATATAATAACATATTAATGTTTTGATTGCTTAGTAAAGGAAACCTTACCTTATATGGACATTAGGACGCGATGTACCCTATAAGAACCCCCCTTCTTGCTACCAATAACTGCTGCAGGTCCCTTAACTTGAAACCGAGTTCGATGTTTATTCAACCCCTCACTAGGAGTATGATCTTGAACCCATTCGTTAAACCTTATGAGCTCCATCAACCAAAGGCATACTACGCTTTAATTCTGCTGAGACCATGGACTCTTTACCCTCATCATTATAGGGAGAGAATAAAACCAAAAAATTAACAGTAAAAAAAAAAGGAAGGTTGAGAGAAAATACCCTCTATTAGAGGTCTGCAAGGGAATCCACCTCAAAACAATCTCTTCGCGAGATCAAATTTTATTCAACTCATTAACTGCCTTATAATGAAGGGAAATGTCCCTTTAAATAGACTAAAATAAGATAAACAATAACTATTAAAAAATGGAAACCTCTCCTTTCATAAATACACCATTACTAAGTCTTCTTCCTTGAAAATCTTCTCTCTTCTATGTTCATATGAGGCTTTTCGATACTTTTCATTGTTTTCCTCAATTTTCTTCTTGATTTGAGCTTGCAAATCTCGAATATGCTTAGCAAAAGCATTGACATCATCACTTATCTTGTCTGGCATGGGTAATGACACTAGGTGCAGCACTCGATTAACAATCTCAAATGGTGATTTTCCTGTAGATTGATTTACTGAACTGTTGTAAGCAAACTTAGCCTGGGGCAAAGCAAGGTTCCACTGAGACATGTTATCACTAACAATACTCCTCAAGAGGTCACCAAGGCACCTATTCATTATTTCGGTCTGCCCATCTGTTTGAGGATGATAAGCACTAGAAAATTGAAGTTTAGTTACCATGTGCTTCCACAAAGTGTGTCAAAAATAACTTAAGAAATTTTGTATCCCGGTTAGAAGTAATAGACTTAAGAACTCTATGTAGCCTTACAATATCTTTGCAAAGGATATTAATAATATGTGATGCATCCATAGTTCTCCTACAATGAATAAAATGTGTCATTTTGGAAAATCGATCAACAACAACAAAAATAGAGTCCATACCTCGTGTGGTACGTGGAAGTCCAAGTACAAAGTCAATAGTGATATCAACCCATGGGGTATCTGGAACATGAAGATGAGTATAAAGACCTGTATTTTGTGTGTGACCTTTAGATAATTGGCAAGTTCGACATCGGGCGACAAATCGATCAACATCCCTTTGAATACGTGGCCAAAAATATTTTTCTCCAACCATAGTCATAGTTTTGTCCTTCTCAAAATGACCACCTAATCCTCTACTATGAAGCTTCATGATTATCTTCTCCCTTAGGGAGCAATCAGGCATACATAACTGCATAATTTTAAATAAACAATCATCATGCATGAGATACTCACCCATAGGGTCTCGCCTATCAACATATCTTTCAAGGACTTTGTTGAAAATTGGATCAGCCTTATATTGATCGATTATCACTTCAAACCCCAACACTTACGTAGACAAAGTTTTAAGCAGCACTACCCTTCTAGCTAAAGCATCAACTGCCTTATTTTGGGTTCCAGCTTTGTGCTTTGATATGAATGTATATTCTTCAAGGAAGGCCATCCACTTAGCATGTCGCGTATTCAACTTCTTCTGGGAATTCAAATACCAGAGTGCTTCATGATTTGAATATATAACAAACTCCTTATAGATCAGGTAGTGCCTCCAATGGCGCAAGGCTTGCACTACTGCATAAAACTCGAGGTCATAGACTGAATATTTTTTACGCGCTTCATTCAACTTCTCACTAAAGAAGGTCACTGGTCGCCCCTCTTGACTTAGAACTGCCCCTATGCCAACATTTGATGCATTTGTTTCAACTTCAAATACCTTAGAAAAATTTGGTAAGGCAAGTATTGGAGCTTGCATCATCTTTTGTTTATTTAGAGTGAAGCTCGTTTTAATAGAGGGACTCCATGAAAACTTTCCATCCCTCGTACAATCAGTTACTGGTGCTATTAGAGGGTTGAAATTTTGATAAATCGACGATAAAAGGTCACTAGGCCAAGAAAAGATCCCACCTCAGTGAGTAACTTTGGCACCGACTACCTAGTTGTGACCACCTTTTCTTGATCCACCTTAATTTTCTCAGATGAAACAACATACCCCAGAAAGACGACATTATCTATCATAAATTTGCATTTCTTCAAATTCACAATAAGTGATTCCTTCCTTAGCACATCAAAAACTTGTTCCAAGTGGTTAAGATGATCTTGTGGGTTAACACTAAAAAACAAGATATCATCAAAATAAACCACAACAAATTTATCAATAAAATGACGAAGCACCTCAGTCATTAGGCACATGAATGTGCTTGGTGCATTAGAAAGACCGAATGACATCACAAGCCACTCATAGAGTCCATCTCGCGTTTTGAATGCGGTCTTCCATTCATCCCTAGGGCGAATCCGAATTTGATGGTACCTACTCGTTAAATCAATCTTTGAAAAAATATTGGTTCCATTAAGCATATCTAACATATCATCGAGCTTGTATACGAGAAAGTGGTACTTGATGGTGATTTTGTTGATTGCTCGACTGTCTATGCACATTCTCCATGATCTATCTTTTTTTGGAGTCAGTAACGTAGGGACAGCACATGGTGGCATGCTTTCTCGAACTAATCCCTTCTTAAGCAAATTAACAACTTGTCTGTGCAACTCGTTATGTTCCATTGGGCTCATTTGATATAGGCCAAATTTGGTAGGCTAGAACCAGGCACCAAGTCAATGTGATGTTGAATATTTCTCAGTGGAGGAAGACCATTAGGTAATTCTTCAGGCGTCAAATCTTTATATTTCGCAAGTAGAGGTTATCAAATCTTTATATATCTCAAGTAGAGGTTCAAGAGACCTATGAATTGTGGTCGGTGCATAATTTTTTTTTGCAACCAACACATAAATCACATCCATATCCTTGCTACCCCTTTTGAATTTTTGCACATTAAACAACTTTGAATCCTCCTATTTAGTGGATTTGGGTGTAGGAAGTTGCTTTATAGGCTGGAGTGTGATATTAATACCATCCTTAACAAAAGAATAAGTGTTGGTCTAGTTTTACGCACCATATCATGATTATAAAACCATGGTCTACCAAGTAATATGTGGCATACATCCATAGATGCTACATCACACCACACTTTACAATTAGCACCAATGGAAAAAGAGATTAAACGTCGAGTAAGCACTGGTACCTCACCTCCTTTTTTGAATCACTGAATGTGATATGGGCGTAGGTGCTTATGTTCCTTCAATTGAAGTGTATCCACCATCTCTTTAGACACAATATTTTCACTGCTCCTGCCATCAATTAATATTGTGCATAACTTGCCTCCTAATGTTCAAGTTGTTTGAAAAATATTGTGTTGTAGCCACTTCTCATCCTCGTTAGATCTTGGGGTTGATAGCATGGTTCGCTAGACAACTAAGGCTTCACCTTCTTCATCTCCATACAACTCCTCAATCTCGCCTTTGAAAGGCTCAGTTCTTTCATAAGACTAGCTCATCCCAATATTACCTTAGTCTTCATAGGTGTATCCTTTATCAACTTCCTCTTCATAATTTTTTTTGGCCAAATTAACTTTAACAAGGGATTGACGTGAGGGGCAATTGAATGCTCTATGCCCAGGTTGTTGGCGTTTGAAACACATAATTTGTGTATCATCACGAGGTGTTTTAGGTGCTCCTAACCCTCTGCCAACACCGCCTCTCCCATATTAGGGTTTGGCCTAGTTGGGAAACTCCGAGAGTTTTAGTTTCCACGTCCCATAGGTGGTCTTCTAAATGTTAAACCTTACTACTCCTGTGTTGAAGTGGAGCTTTTTGTCACTTAACTGTTTCTCCCAAGGCCCATATTGACTATTTCCTCTGCTTTGAGGGCCAAAGTATAGGCATTAGACATCTAATAGAAATCATTAAAGGCCAATTCATTATTAATGCCTTGATTTAACCCATTCAAGTAGCGACTTATTTTTTGATTTTTATATTCTTGTAAGTTTGCCCTAGATGTCAAAATATAGAGCTCTTCAGTATAGTCACTTACCGACCTTTTACGTAGGCTCATCTACTTTCTCAGCTACGGGCATAAATTTGTCTACTCTCTTTGCTAGGGCATGAACTACTTCAATCAATAACTTTAATCTATCGAGGGGTGTATCTTTTAAAACCATCAAAACCCACTATGATACCAATTGATGCCAGGAGAGAATAAGAGCATAAAATTAACAAGAAAAAAAAAAAGAAGATTGAGAGAAAATACCCTCTCTGCAAGTCACAAAGAAACCAGGTCTGTGATCAACAACATATTTGTTGTCTTAAGATCCAAGAAGAGACACAACATCATTAACCTTCGGATCCGGTGGTTTCCCATTCATGGGAAGTGATTCCTCATAATCAGGGCTGTCCAAAGATGCCATACGAAGATCACAATATCTCACAGCCATGGCTAGCCAGCATCCTAACGAAACCCTAGCAGACCATGATGATCGATTAGGTTCTCCGACACGAAAAAGACTCTCCAAAGTCTGTCCTTTGCCATGCATTCTACACATCCATTATCTTGCTCACCAATATCATATCTAATGATTAATAATGATTGCACCCTCATTATATAAACAAGAACATTTATTGTCTACATTTTCTTATATATTAGTCAAAGGCTTCATGTTATGTCCTTTTTGTCTCCAAATTACTTATGATGTGGACACTTAGAGTTCTAATTGGATAGGTTTTTAGGTGGGAGATATATTAAGACATTAGGATATTGGGCATCTGAACTACTTTACTTACCTAAATCTTTAGAAAAAAAATAGTAAGAAAACAAAAAACAACGAGAAAACTTATACTAAGAACGAAACGCTACTCCAAGCCTATTCTACTCATTCCTAGAGGAAAAAACGACAAACTAAACGAGAATTCATCGAGTATCTAAATATTTTCAGTAAGAGGTGACAATGGGCCTGACCAAGGCCAATCCAACCCACTAGCAACGTAAACTCGACAGGTCAGGTTTGGTTCCATGTTCCAACGCTCAAACCATATTGGGTCCGTATCCAGTTAGGACCTATCTAACCAAACGCTCAAACCAAATTGGGTCCAAATCCAATTAGGACCTATCTAAGTTAAGACCAATGGGACTTGATGAGTGAAAATAGTTGTTTTATACTTAAAAGCAAATTTCTACAATGGTTTGCTTCAGTGTTTAAAAGAACGCCGAGTCGAACCGGACTCGCCCGGTTCGACTCGAGCATCGCCATGGACGGATCGAATCGGCGAAAAAAACGGGAATCGTCTGGTTCTAGAGAAAACCGGACGATTCTGTACAGTGACTCGCCGATTCACTGTACGGAATCGGCAAGTCCATACAGTGAATCGGCGAGTCCCGTACGGAATTTTTTTTTTTTTGTTTTGTAATCCATGATAGATTTTTTTGTAATACTTGATCGATTTTTTTGTAATACATGATCGAATTTTTTTTATTTTTTTGTAATCCATGATCGAATTTTTTGTTTTTTTTTTTTTGTAACCCATGATAGAATTTTTTGTAATCCATGATCAAATTTTTTGTAATCTATGATCGAAATGTTTGCTTTTTTTTCTTGTAATCCATGATCGAATTTTTTGTTTTTTTTTTGTTTTTTGTAACCCATGATAGAATTTTTTGTAATCCATGATCGAATGTTTTGTAATACATGATCGAAATGTTTGTTTTTTTTTTGTAATCCATGATTGAAATATTTGTTTTTTTTTTGTAATCCATGATCGAATTTTTTGTTTTTTGCTTTTTTTGTAACCCATGATAGAGTTTTTTGTAATCCTTGATTGAATTTTTTGTAATCCATGATCGAATTGTTTTTTTCTTTTTTTGTAATCCACGATTGAATTTTTTGTTTTTTTTTGTTTGTTTTTTTTATAATCCATGATCGAATTTTATGTAATCCATGATCGAATTTTATGTAATCCATGATCGATTTTTTTGTAATCCATGATTGAATTTTTTGAAAATTTGTGATTTTTTTTTTTTAATCCATGATCGAATTTTTTTTGTAATCCATGATAGAATTTTTTGAAAATTTGTGATTTTTTTTTTAATCCATGATCGAATTTTTTTTGTAATCCATGATAGAATTTTTTGAAAATTTGTGATTTTTTTTTTAATCCATGATAGAATTTTTTGAAAATTTGTGATTTTTTTTTTTAATCCATGATTGATATTTTTGTAAAATTTGTTTTTTTTTTTTTAATTCCATATTATTCAAAGAGAAAATGAGAGAGATGATGATTCTGATGCCATCCTATCCCAGCCATATTATTCACATATCGAGTCCCAACAGCAACAGTGTAGGGATGAGCACGATAGTGCAGGTGAGCATGAAGGATGGATAATCTTCGGGGATTTTAGATTGGGAACACAACAAAACACTAACA
>NW_006497557.1:1005539-1019011 GCF_000471905.2 Amborella trichopoda | reverse complement strand
GTGTGATGTAAATTAAATGCTGAATGGCGGTTCATGCAGGGAAAGAACATATCAATATTCGCATATTCATTCAAAAACATTAAAATTCTTAATGGAGTACCCTCATTTCTTATTGAATTCCTAAAAAAAAATATTTATAATGAATTTTAATAATTTTTTTGGATTTTTTTTAAGCTTTATTCTGAACGATTCACCCGATTCCCGATCCTAATCGCCGATTCGCCGATCCGGATCGGTTTTTTGGAAGCCCGATCCTGGTCACCGATGGGCGAGTCCGGTTCGACTCGGCTTTTTTTTAAACATTGGTTTGCTTGCTTCATCAACCGTTTGTTCTTGATTAGACAATTGGAAGTGCATGTTGCTTTTTTTTTTTGTCACTCGTCAAATTGGATTGGAATGTTGGGAGTGTGTTTCATTAAGGCATACTAGACAAAATATAAAAATATTAATTCTTAAAAAATAAAATGACCAAAATACTTTTCAAATATATAATACTTTGGCCATTTATTTTTTAAATTTATTTTCTATATTTTTTTTCAAGTGCATTAGGGTGGTGAATAAAATTCACATAGTAAATTTAAACCAAATCTAATGTGTACAAAAAGTAAACCAAATCTAATGTGCACAAAAAAAAAGGTAGAATAAGAAAACGTAATCCCAACCATTCGATCAAGATTAGAAAATTGAAAGTGTAAGTGAATTACTATAGAAATTTATTTATAGGTGTTTGATAGCTTTTCTCTACACAACCTAGACTAGACTTGGAGTTTGGGTCTGCCATAGAGCCTTATAAATCCGGTCTGGGTTGGGATTGACTAACCCCAATCTGACCTGTTTACAAACTTGATTTCTAATACAAGACAAAAGGGAATTCTACATATCAGCAGTTTCTTAACAAATTTTTAGAAAATCATTGGCTGAAAGATCTGAAAACTTTATGATAAAATATCAAAATACTCAAATGAAGTTATAGTCAACGTGAAGTTCACTTCTAAATTTTTGTCTATCAAGATAACACTTTTCAATTATATATATATATATAAAAAACTAGCTGGGAATTCAAGATAAAAATTTGCGCAATTAAATCCCGTTCAAATGATGCAATTTCTCCTTACAATTGAACATCTCAAGTCAATATCAGCCTACATAATGCTCCCGATCATATGATTATATGTACAATACACTATAAGAGAGGAAAGTAAGCACCATTGCTTGTGATAGGAAATAAATTATGAGTTTCAGAGGGTATTTGTTTGAAGACTTTTGGCGACCCAATAGACGAGGTTTGGACCGACTTCGTTTTGATTTTGACATTTTTAGAGCATTATCATATTTGAATACCGGTTTTGATTTGTTTTCGCTATAACATATTATGTTGTAAATCATTTGCTTTATTCTTTTTATGATATATTTACATGTTTGTGGTTTTGCAATAAATTGAATTTTTCCTCATTTGGACGATGAAATTGGGCTTAAATCAAACTCTTTTGTAAATCATTTATTCCTTCTTTGTACAATGTGTTATGTTTCGACATTCAATTATTGTTGTTATACTTTTATTTATAAATTAATAATTGTGTTATATCTTAATTTTTATGTGAAGTTATAAATGATAATTTTTTTCAGATTGATATCATATACTCATGAAATGAGTAAATCAAGGAAACTAATTTCATTTTATGCTAGGGAGGTCAACAACCAAGGCTATTTTTCTATTTAGGAAACTGATTGAGAAGTTTAAGATTAAGGAAAAAGACCTCCACATAATCTTTATTGATCTAGAGAAAGCTTATGATGGAGTACCTCGAGATTTGATTTGGTGGGTGTTGGAAAAGAAAAGAGTCTCCAGACACTATATCGACTTGGTGAAATATATATATGATGAAGCGCTAACTAGTGTGCGAACAACTAATGGAGAGATGAGTGAGTTCTTAGTGACAACGTGTCTACATCAAGAGTCAGCATTGAGCCCATATATCTATCTTAGTTATGGACAACTTAATTAGGAACCTACAAGATGTGGTACCGTGGTACATGTTGTTCGCATATGATAATTTTTATCGATGAGACCGGAAACGATGTCAATATGAAGTTAGACTTTGGAGGGATGCTCTAGAATATAAACGTTTTAAAATTAGCCGGACTAAAACAGAGCATATAGAACACAAGTTTAATAATAATAAGAGTAGAGATGAGGAAGTAGTTATGATTAACGGCTAGGAAATACCAAAAAGAGAGCACTTTTGATATCTTGGATCGATAATCCAATAAAATTGAGAGATTGGAAAAGAAGTCGCACATAAAATAGAGCTGATTGAACGAAGTAGAGATGTGCAGCCAGAATTTTATATGATCGCTGTATATCAATGAAGTTAAAGGGCAAGTTCTATAGGATAACTGTGAGACCAGCTTTGCTCTATGGGGCGGAATGTTGGGCAGTCAAAAAATAATATACCCATAAAATGAGTGTAATGAAGATGAGGATGTTGAGATATAAGTGGCAAGACAAGAAGGGATGAAATTCAAAATGAATACATATGGAAAAATTTAGATGTGGCACCAATTGGCGATAAAATGAGAAAGACTAGACTTAGGTGCGCTAGCCATGTTTGCGCAGACCCAGTACATCAGCTGTTAGGAGGTGCGGGTTAGTTCATGTAGAAGGCCGAAAAAATGGCAAAGGGTAGGCCAAAAAAGACATGGTTGGAAGCGGTGAGAAAATATATGGGGACTTATGGCCTCGCTGAGGGTGTGGCCCTTAATAGAGCATAATGGCAGACCAGAATTCATGTAGTCGACCCCAATTAATTGGGAAAAGGCTTTGACGATGATTTACTCATTGTTCCCTATTATGTGAATTTGTTTCATATGATTTCTTCTCTTTTATTATCTTTGTTTCACGTTATGTTATATGATTATAGGAACATTATGTTATATGATTATATGTATATCTTTACATCTCATTGTAAAGTTTTTTTTGGTTTTAATGTAGTTGCATTTGTTTTATATTGTCATTTAAGACTTTATTTTTTTCTTAGATCTTTTCTTCATTGTTAATACTTTAATCTTGTCTAATTTATAAGTTTATTGATTAGATGATTATGATTCACATTGATACTCAATCAAATATTGTGTCTATGTGATAATGACTTCTAGTGGTAAGTAGGCCAAGTGATCCAAGTTGGAAGTATGGATCATGTTCAAATTCCCTTGACAAGAATAACATAGAGTGCAAGTTTTGTAAAAAAAAAAATCATTTACCGTCAGTACAATAGATTCAAGAAGCATTTAGCTAGCATTAGAGAGAATGTGGCATCATACACTCTAGTGCTTGCTGAGGTCACTAATAAAAAAGAAGTTCTATGTTTGTTTTTGTCAATGATTAAGATGCCTTATCCTAGCATTTGATTACGAACATCTTTTTTTTTGTTCCCCGTGATACACTAACGATTCGTACAAATTTGAGGTTTCATAATTCGAAAAGAAAGTTCAAATGTAATGTCGGCCTATGTATATATATTTCCATGTTGTTTATTCCTTTGATTTATTATGCGGGAAAATAAGTTGAGGTCTTCAAAGCGGATACTATTTAAACGACTTGAAAGTAGCCAAAAATATTCTACTCCCACAGGCACAGGATATACGTTTATTCCCTTAGGTAAATCCCACCTAGAATTAATTTTAAGACTCAGTGTGGGGATAGTAGGAAGTTTGAAGATTAATTTTGATGGTTCTTCCATTCGGAAACCCGAGAATGGCAGGTGTTGGTGGGGTGTATAGAGATTAGATGGGGTACATTGATTTGGGCCGTGTGGAGTGGTGACAGCCAATCATACGGAATTGGCTGCTCCTTTGCAAGAAATTTTGATTTGGAAAGAGAGGGGATTGGGAAATGATTTGATCATAGAAGGAGATTCTTTTAATATCATTAACTGGTGTACCTTTGTTTCTAAATCTCCTTGGCATCTTAGATCCATCTAGCTACAAGTGATGGTTGCATATCTTCTTTGGTGGTCTCTTTTCACCAAGTCAGGGAAGCGAATGAGGTTGCAGATGACTTGGCTAAGAAAGGCGGAGTCTTGATTATGTAGTTGTTTCTTCAGTTTTAATTTGACCAATTTACTTTGATTCTCCAATTATTAATAGAGAGTTTTTGTCTATTGTTTGCATTGGAGGATAGGGAGGCAACTTAGGAAGAAAAAAAACTCCACAAGGGGGGGGGGGGGTGGTACTCATAATTTAGGGCAAATGACATCTCATTTTGTAGTTTTCCCCCTAAATAATGTCTGTATGTAATTTGCTCTAGAATTTAAGTATTCTTGTCAAAAAAAAAAAAAAACTTCAACCTATAGTTTTCTCTCAATAAATTTTTTTTTCTAATTGTACTTTCTATGCCCTTGAAAAAAATAATATCTTAAGATTGTGTAGAGACCATCCAATTTTTAGATGGTAAGATTTGTGCTAGAAAACTCAAATTTTAATTTTTTGGAATAATCATCTAATTCTTAAATAGTTCCCAAAAATTCATATTGAAAAATGTCCTCCTAGTAGGTTTTCTGTCCTAGGGATTAAAAGTAAACGATGCTCCCTCGGGAGCATAGTATTTGGGCTCTTGAAAATAAGCCTCACCCCCATTGTATGCATGTAGATCCTATAAAAAATTACCTGAAAATCTTGAAAATATTTGTTTGTCAAAGATTTATATATATATATATATATATATATATATATATATATTCAAGGTTGTGATTATTAATTATGGAGTTTTCCAACATCTGAACAACCTTTTTAACATGCTGCTTCCTATTGTTATATATTTTTCTCCAATAGAAGGAAAATACTTAAGAAAAAGGGAAATGACATGACCCACTTCACTAAACTTGCCAAAATATATCAATCTTAAAAAAAAGCAACGTGCATCTTGCTAAATAATGCAGCTTCGGTGTCAGAATGGTATAAAAGTTTTTCACCCCTAATTATGAAATTCAAAGCTCCAAACTAATGCAGATTGAGCAGATTTATGAACACTTCAAAATTTTAAAAGTGAAAGGATCAAATAATGTTTTATAAAAATGCAAAATTTTCAAAACATGGAATCTTTTCCTCCCTCATATCCATACATTACTTTATACGGTACAAAATTGATACCTTGTATTAACTTTTTCCTAAGATAGGTATGTATTATTATTGTCATAGAATTTCTCATGCAGGAAATTAGTTTGATGGAAATACCACATTCAATAGTCCGTGATAAACCAAGATTACCAGTAATGAAAAACCTGGGCAAGAGAAAGAGAGGGGAGATTTTGGGGGCAAAGAGGGAGCAACAAGAAAGTAATTTTTTACTCATGTACTTAAATAAATTTTTTAAGGAAAAATGTTTTATGCATCCGGGGATGCAATCCCATGCGGCCTCCCTAATGCATAAAACATCTATCTCAAATATAAATGTAAATTGGTAGTCCCTCCAAAAAAAAGTAACATCCAATGGTCTAACTATTTTTTTCAAAAAATTATTATTATTATTGTTATTGTTATTGTTATTACTGTTATTACTGTTATTACTATTATTATTAAAGATTAACATGTTCGAGATTATATATTCTTAAAAAAAATGAGTTTATAGAGGGGACACATATCTACATGTGAGTCAGCCTCCTAATAAAAACCGTGCCCTTTTTCTAAAGATACCTAAATTTTCCTTGTTCAAAATTTGGAACCTACAACAAGTGATTGCATTTTTGTTATTTAATCCAACTTAAATTTCTTGAGCCAAACGATGATTATGTCCTCCTTTTATCTAAGTTAAAAATTCATAACAATGATTTTCCTCTTAAATTTTTTTTTTGACTAGCGCTTAATATTATCGAATCAAAAAGATCTTACGTAGCCAAAGATACATTTCAAAAGAAGAACTGGGACATAACTAAAGAGTCAAGTAAAACTCCCTTCCTTTCAACATCATCCACAATAATATTGGCCTTTCTATAAACATGACCAAAAGACACCACACCGTTCAATGTCAAATCTATCGCTTGCAACCAAAAAGACCTAAGTCTCCAGAAAGGCACCCCCTTTCATCGTTTGGCTCAAGGCATTTCAGTTGAGATAAACAATGAAAATGTTGTAATTCATTTGGGGGAAATCCATACCCATAATGAAAGGGTTAAGTGTTTGTTTTGGGTTTGAAACCCCGAACAACAGGCACCATGATCGTTATTGGGCTTGAGAAACTTAGTCGAGCCCAATCATGAAAATATCCTCACTTGTTTTAGGTTGCAAAATATGAACAACCTAGACAAATTTTAGAAAATTCATTGGAAGAAGTACTTTGATTTAAATGATTCTCGACTTTTTTTAAAGTAACCATGTAGGCTAAAGTAAGATGACTGGCTTGCTCTACTTATATTTTCTCAAATAGTTTGTCAATAGTATCATACTAGCCTAGGACTCTAGTAACTTCGGGTCTATGGCAAATTCGAGGGAAAACTTCAGGTGTAATTTAACCAAAAAAAATGAAAACGAATATATGAAATTAAGCCTTAACATTACTATTCTATTCCGATTTTTTATTTTTTTTGTATTCCCAATTTCTACTGTAGCACTTATTTTATTCAATGTCAATAAAACCAAACGCTAGTAATCTCACGACTTTGTCGTCAATGGTGTTTTGTATGAAACTACTCTTACATACCAAATTAACAAAAGGATGAGGTTTGTACGACGTGATCACCTTACACTATACAAGTAAGGTGGCCCTCTAAATTTCACAGGAAGATGCTTATGATGGCTTTAAAGTCTATGTTTAATATTATTATGAAATTTAAATTTTTTAAATCGGTACAGATGAAACTGATATATGAATGTTTGAAAATCTTGAGAAAAGACGGTCCGGATAACTTGTTAAAAGATACATTATTTTTAAGTCTTTAAATACTATTTTTTTCTTTATATATATGCATCTTGAGGTCGATATAATTAATTGGAAGGTTTTTCAACTTTGTAACGCTCTTTTCTATTGGATTTTGAAGGTCCACCTTACTTCCATAATCTAAGGTTGCAAAACCTTTTCCTAAACAAAAAAAATGTCGGTCGTATAAGGTGTCAACCTTAAACAATCCAACTAAAATGTACCTCCAAAGTCCATCAAAAGATGTTTTGGTGTCCAAAATTTCAATGATCTTAAAATATATTTTAGATCTAATTACAATATCTAAAACTCAAAAAATAGTATAGATCGAGCAGATCTACAAATATATAAAAATCATCAAAATAGACGATCTAGATGATGGTATTACAAAACATACCTTTTTTGGGACTTTAAAAGCCTTTCTTTTTACATCCTTATATCTTTTCTTTTCACATCCCTACATCTTGAAGTCAAGATTATCAATTAGAAAGTTTTTCAATATTCGAACAACTTTTTGGATAGACACGTGAGACGTATTTTTTTTTTTGTTTGTTGTAATAGAAGGTTGCAACCTTGTACAAGCTCTTTCCAATAAAAAAAAACTACAATGCACTATAATTAAACGGACAATAATTCCATAATCTATTGTATCAACACTTATCCATCCAAACGTTAATATGGACATTGATTCATGTGAATGTTGAATGTAATAAACATATGATTCCTTCTACAATTGTAGGCCTTTCAACCCGAACAAAATCACGTTAGGCCTTATAGCCCTACGTAATTGTAGGCCTTCTGACCCGAACAAAATCACGCTAAGCCTTATAACCATAAGTGGTAACACTATATACAATCCCTTTTGTGTTTTAGGCAGCATAATAAGGTCATAATAGTGTCATAATCTATCGGTTATCACTATCATCAACGGTGTATAAGCAAGGCGTCCCAATGGATAATTTCAATTAATCTATTTCACTGCCTGCTTTCTTTCCCATCATTGTACCATTAGTTGATTGGATGGTGACAGACCCACAAATTACTGTATATGACCTCATCAAACGATAGACATCGTGGCTCTCAAATCCTAAATCCTGACTTCAAACTATGCCTTTACTTAGTCATCTTGGAACCCCCAACCACAAATTGCCCCAAATATCTTTAAATTAATCAACTGGATATCAAGATGTATGGACAAGATAAACAAATGGATTCAAGTTTTGAGAATAGCACATCTTGTTGTCTAGATTTTTAAACTGTTATAGATGAGTTGGATCTACATTATTTTTACAGTTTTAAATTTTATAATTGAAGGTGTATTTTAAAGTTATCACAAAGATTTCTAATAATAAAACCACATTTTTTTACAATATTTGAAGGTGTGTTTTATTTTGATTGTTTAGAGCCTCGACTCTATAAAAACGGCACCCATACATGAATCCAAATAAATCATCTCAATTTAAAAACAAACATACAAATAATATAGTAGGTAGTTTCTATAGAGCCTAGGCTCTAAACAACCAAATTAGAGTCCACCTTCAAATAGTATCGAGAAATATGGTTTTGATACTAGAAATCTTTGTAAGACCCTTAAAATCTATTTTTATTTTTAATTATAAAATTTAAAGTTTAAAAGATGGTGTAGATCAAAGAGATGCATGAAAACTTGAAAATCTTGAAAATCGACGGCTCATAAATATGTTACAATATGCACTATTCTTAAAACTTAAAACTCATGTTTTCTTATGCATCTTAATGTCGGGATGATCAATTTAAGGATATTTAAGCATCAAGTCAGCCTCTTCTAGTGAATTCTACGTTGATTGTTTAGAACCTCGACTGTATATAATTTTGTAAGAGATTTCCACCCTTTAATAGATATTTTCCCCGTATAAGTTTTGGCGCCGGAGAGATGGGGAAAGCCCTGTGAAAAGATAGACACCATTTGAAGATAGATAACTCAAAACTCATTTTCTTAGCACAAGAAAGAGAGGAGAGAGAGAAGCCAACGAGATATCGCAGAGAAAAAGAAGAGAGAGAGAACTGAGAATGTACATCTTGAGAGAGAGAGTACTATATTGGGCACCTTAGCAGAGAGAAAAAAAAGAAGAAAAAGTTTGGAATCTGCAATCTTTCGAGAGAGAGAGCAGCATAAGCAGGGGCCAAGAGTGCAACACCCACCGCAACCTGATGAAGCCATCTGTTCCTCCACAAGGGGTATGCTCCTGTTGCCTCACCCAGCGCCTTCTTTTCCTCCAAAACCAACAGAAACATAACACACAACTTTTTCTCTCTCTACAACTCCAAATCCTTCTTTCTCTCTCTTTTCGGAAAACTCCATTGTGGAGGCCGCCTGCCTCGCCGGAAACCCATCACCCCACTTATGGTTCAGACCATAACCACTTTTTCGGCAATTTCCCCGACCAAATCCAAATATTGCCGACCTAGAATCCCGCGACGTGGCGTTCTTTGCGTCGCAGAGAGGTTCAAAGAAGGACGCAAGAAGGCGCCACGTGGGGGGAGATGCAGTTAACGGTGTTAAGGCCTCTTGCGCCCCACCATGTTAACGGGGTCGATCATGTCCCGAGGGAGCAAGAACGCACCACGTGGAATGTAATGCATCTAACGGCATTAAGACCTCTTCTGTTACACCAATTTAACGGCGCCGATCATTTCGAGAGGGAACAAGAACGCGCCATGTTCGTGTTGAAGGATATGCATCTCGCGGCGTTAAAGCCTTTTGGGTCCCACCAAGATAACGGCGTCGACTCGGACGGCGATGAGAGCTCTGACGGCGAGCTGCATCGAATCTTCGACGAGTCTGAGCTCAGGGACCACTCGATCAACATAAAAGAGACACTGGTTTTAGAGATTTTAGGTTTCTTGTTGTTTTTTTTTTCCTTTTTGTTTTAACGTTTTTTCTTTTTGTTTTTCTAGGTATAGTTTTTTTTAGGTTATTTTTGTATGAATATTTTTTTGTGTTCGTTGTCCTTTTTTTTTTCTTTTTGTGCCTCCTTAGATTGAACCCACAAAACTCAAGTCGTTGCTATGAACTACAGTTTTGTCCTGGTTTTTTATGTGAATTATCGTAAAATATTTTCTTTTCTTTTTTTTTAGGAAAATTGAGAATCCAAAATTTCTTAATGGCGCCTAATTTTGTGAACTGTTTACCTACAATGAAATATTGGCCAATTCTAAAAACTAATTTTTTTTTTTACGATTTTTAAAATCATATTGAACTGTGTGTTTTTTTAATGCACCTGCCCTGATTTTTAAGAGATTTAGGAACTCTAAAATAGTATAAATTAGATGATCCGTTTTCAAGAGTCATGGCCGAAATCGCACCCCGAATCACTGGGAATCCATTTATACTCCAATCCATGCATTTGGAGCTCAAATTAGATGATCTTTATTGTTGATAAAGAAATATCCAAACTTGCACCATTTTTAAGGCTCAATCAAATTTATTTATTTATTTCATGATCATGGTAAATTTTTTTGTATTCAAATTCCATCTTTAAGATGAATTTTGGATGCAACCCACATGAAACAACCTTTATTTCCATTAAAGGTAGGGATTTTTCAATATAACTAATCCTATTTTGTGGGATAAGATGCATGTCCCAGATGAGAGATAATATCTATCTGATACGGTACAATCCTAATCCCAATAAAAGCGTTAAGTGTGGATTGCCAAGATAAACTTTTATACTTTTCTTAACTACCCAAAAAAAAAGAAAAAGATTTCGTTTTAGTGAGCTACAAATTTTACAATACCAGAATGGGCCTCCTGCCACCGAAGGCTAAAAATAAGTTTTTAGCAGTAAAGTACAAAAGAACCAAAAAGGCTAATTTTCTCCCTTAAACACCAAATAATTAATTTTGTGAAATATATTTTTGTTTTTTTGACTTTTGAATGAGGTAGGAATCGGAAGCCTATAAATTTGGCTTCGCCATTCTTACCACCAAGGCCAAGGGTCCATTCTTTATATATATATATATATATATAACTCCTTCAGAGTTCATCAAGTTTATGGAGCAAGGGCTAACATGTCAATGAATGTCAAAACATGACACGCTATACAAATAAGAAATCAATTTATAAAAGAATTCAATATAAGCCCAATTTCATCGTTCAAATGAGGAAAAGCTCAATTCATCATAAAATAATTCAATCTTTCAACTACATACATGTATATACATCATAAAATAAAAAAAAAGTAAAAGAAAGAAACAAATGATCCACAACATAGTATGTTTAAAGAAAAAACAAATCAAAACTCTGATTCAAATATGATAATGCTCCAAAAATATCAAAATCAAAACAAAGTCGGGCCAAATCTCGTCTATTGGGTCGCCAAAAATCTTCAAAATCAACCACTAGAAGCTCCAAAGACACCCACTCTTTTGATAAATCACAGATTTGAGGTTTTTAAAGAGTTCTAATCTCTCTAAAAGCCACGGATTAAGTTGTGGGGGTTTATAATAAAATTACTCAATTAACCTAGGCCTAAGCCCGCGGGGACAACTTTTGGCCCTCGACAGATTTCGTCGAGGCGGTGCCCAGGTGGCCGCCTTGACTAAAGCGCCTAGGCGTGTAAGGTGCCGCCTACCTGCCTCGGCGAACGCTTACACGCAAGCTGCCTCGGTTCCCCGCCTAGATGCCACATAGGTGTTTTGGCAACTTATTTGATTAGACGGGCGGCCGAGTTTTCGAACATTGCACGGAAGAATAAAAAAAATAGGCTCATTTCCCAACTCTCTCTTGAGCAAGGGTATCTACCATGTGACTCCTCCAAGAACTTTATTGAAGGAGATTGCAGTGAATTGGTGTTACTGGCAACTTGTTTCCATTCTTGAGTGAGATGATAAACTTGTAAAAAGACGGCTTAAACAAAGAACATGCACTGTTTCGTTCATAGAGATGGAAAAGAACATACACTGTTTCGCTCATAGACATGTACAGAAAAATGCTCCGTATACAAGGAGCATACACTCTCACTTTATGTAGACCTATGATAAGTTGTTCTCATATTCCATCATATCCATAACGAACACATATGCTCCCAACCAGTGGTTTAAAAAACGGATCATTGCTCTGGATTGGGCATCCTAAAAACCCATCCGGATCGGAGAATCGACAATCTGGATAAAAAATCGATCGAATCGGTTGGATTAAGTCTTAAAAATTTAAAAAAATTACTAAAATTCATTATAAATATTGTTTTTTTAAGAATCCAATAAAAAATGGGGGTTCTCCATTAAGAACTTTCATCTTTGACATCAATATGTTAATATTGAGATTTTTTTCCTGTATGAGCTATTCTTAACCATTATTATTAATTATAATATTTAGTAAACATGATTTAAAAAGTATCAGAAAATGTTTCCATACCATATGATTAAAAATAAAAATAAACCCCCAATAGATTCTAATGTGATGATATTAAAAAATTCAAAAAAACTTTATCCAAAAAAATGAAAATAGAGATATCAAAATTCAAAAAATAAAAAAAATGCTTATCGACAACATGTACAATAGTTACAAAAAATAAAAAATAAAAATTAATATGGAAATAAAATATACCAAAAAATAATTTTAATAATTATTTGGCACTCTAACTAAGTTATTTAATTAGAGAAATATGCAAATGAGGCTCATTGAATATGACACGCTAATTTGGAAACATGATATGCTAATATTTATAAAGTAATTGACGCACTCATTAATAACATTAAACTAATTGACATGCACATTAATTCATTTTTTAGAACATGATTAAAAAAACTAAAGCCCTTTATAAATTTTAATATTATGATACTAAAATAAAAATTACCCTGAAAATTAGAAAATAAAGATATTAAAATTCAAAAACTAAAAAAATGACATATTCACTTCCCTAAGTTGTCACTCCATTTATTGTTATAAAGAAAAAAAAATTATTGCATTTAATAAGTAGCTTATTAGTGCATTTAGAAATGGGAGTGCCATTGCATTTAATAATTAGTGTTTAATAAAGAACGTATTAATACATTTAGAAATGGGAGTAGCATTTAATAGCTAGCGTATTAATACTTAGAAATGGGAGTGCCGCAGTGTATTTTTAGAGGTGCTTGCATTTAATAAGTAGCGTGTAAAAAAATAGGAGTACAGTATAGAGTAGTAATGTTGTGAATAGGTTAGGGGGAATTGTCCCACATCTAAACGTGGGGGAGTAAATTAATGATATAAAAGCCACTATTTTATACACGTAAACAACAAATGAAAAAGGACGTGGGATGCATCAGTTGCCTTCCACAATGCCCATCGAGAGAAATGACGCGTGACGCGTGGCGTGTGAAGAAGGGTTGCCTTCCACAATGCCCATCGAGAGAAATGACGCGTGACGCGTGGCGTGTGAAGAAGGGTTGGAAGTTAGGCAGTGGGTAGAGAGACGTTTGGCATTATGATGGTGAAATTAGGCAATGGGCAACTTGTGGGGGGTTATAGATGGGGGTAAAGGGACGCTTGGCATTACGATGGTGAAATTAGGCAATGGGCAACTTGTGGGGGGTTAAAGAT
>NW_006497557.1:952213-966164 GCF_000471905.2 Amborella trichopoda | reverse complement strand
CTCTCTCTCTCTCTCTCTCTCTCTCTCTCTCTCTCTCTCTCTCTCTCTCTCTCTCTCTCTCTCTCTCTCTCTCTCTCTCCTAGTTGCTGCCACTTTGCATTAATTTTGTATACAGTTATCCCTTTGTCCTTATAATTTTTGAGAAATTTATATTACGATAAAGAAATCGTGTTATATCAATCTCTCTCACGCCTTTGAATGACGCTTGCTGAATGTCTTATAATCAGGATTTCTCAGTATGAAGAGTTCGATGGGGCAGATGACAGTTTTCGCATAATAGGTTCAAAACTTTTACTCTATGGAGGAAAGGCGAATTAAACGGATGAAATAAACAGAGGAAGTTGTAGTATATTCATTGAATTCAAAAAGATTGTGCAAATACTTAACAAGTTAATTGTTTTCTCAAGGAGTAATTCAGATACAAAATATTGTTGGTGTTAATTTTTTATTTTGGGTTCCACAAACTTAAGGTGAAGGCACTGTGTTATAGCTAGACAATGGCTCAAACTGAGAACATATGGAGAAGATCTAGAGATTATGAGGTGATTCTTTTTGTGTTTTTTTTGGCTTCCATATTTATTTCAGCTGAGCATAATTCCGTACACATAAGCCCTAAAAAAAACGGATGGTACTTTTGTTCTAAAACTTGTCAATTTCTTATATCAACATAACAAGAGGAATTATGAGTATGTTTGGCCAGAGATGGAATGATATAGCCATGTCCTTTTGTGATTGGGCCAAAGAAGGGTTGCATAACCCAAAAGGGGATTGGGCCAAATATGGGTTGCATAACCCAAAAAGAAAAGAAAAGGTAATGATATAGTAATGAAAAATTATTAGGGTTATTTATTAAGATTATTTTAATTATTTTTTTGTTTAAAGAGTGCGTAGGAATAATTAGTAGGCCGACTTTAGAGTTTATATTGTATTTATCTTGTATGGATTGGGTTATTTTGAGGGATATAATTAAGATAAGGATAAATTTAGAAGAGAGTTTATCTTTATCAACAATAACGAAGTACGAAGGTTTTATTTGGATAAAACATGAGAGAGAAAACATGGCAATCTAAAAGCCCGTGGATATGAGAGAGAAAATAAAGATAACTGTAGAGAGAAGTTTTTTATTAGTTATCTTATTTTATTATATTTAAAGGGACATCTCCTTTTACGATAAATTAGTCTATAAATTGAATAAAATTTGGTCTCTTGAAAGAGATTGTTTTGGGAGTGGATTCGCTTACAGACCTTTGAGAGAGGGTATTTTTCTCTTAACCTTCTTTTTTTTTATTGTTAATTTTCTGGTTTTATTCTCTCCCTGCATCAATTAGTATTAGAGCCACGTTCCGATGGCTTCACAAGAGATACCCCTCGATGGATTACAGGTATTGAATAGATTAGTTCAAGCCCTATTAGAGAGAGTTGATCAATTCATGTCTGTAGTTGCGAAAGTCGATGAGCTTGCGCAAAGGTTCTCTCAGCTTCAGAATGGAAGGAATCTGGAGACCGCTGTTGGAACTCAAGGCAACAGAGATGAAAGATGTATGCATCTTGTTCCTAACCAACCTCGGGTGGCCCCGGCTAATAACGAATTCAATGAATGAATTCTTCGATTGTTGGAAAGAGAAAGAGAACTTGGAATAAAAATTGATATTCCAGAGTTCCACGGTCGATTGCATGCAGATGATTTTCTTGATTAATTAAGTAAAGTAGAGAAAGTGTTTAAGTACAAAGATATTGCAGATCTCAAAAAAGTAAAATTAGTAGCCACAAAATTTTCTGGTCATACATTGGTTTGGTGGGAAGATTTGCAACATGATCGTCTTCAACAAGACAAGGAAAAGATTAATTCATGGGAAAAGATGAAGACGAAGATGCGTCGAAAATTTTTACTAGTAAATTATGCTCGAACTTTGTACCAAATATGTCAAAACCTCAAGCAAGGTGAAAAGTCGATAAGTGACTATACTGAAGAGTTCTATATTTTGACATCTAGGGCAAATTTACAAGAATATGAAGATAAAAAAATAAGTCGTTACTTGAATGGGCTAAATCAAAGCATTCAGAATGAATTGGCCTTCAAAGATGTCTATAAGTTGTCTGATGCTTATACTTTGGCCCTCAAAGCAGATGAAACAGTCAATCTGGACCTTGGGAGAAATAGCTCAGTGACAAGAGGCTTTACTTCACTACAGGGGCAGCAAGCTTTAACCTTTAGAAGACCACGTATAGGGCTTGGAAACCAAACTTCTCAAAATTTTCCAATTAGGCCAAACCCTAATATGGGGAGATGTGGTGTTGGCTGAAGGTTATGAGCACTTAAAACACTTCGTGATAATATACAAATAGTGTGTTTCAAGTACCAACAGCCTGGATATATGGCATTCAATTGGCCCTCACGGCAACCCTTTGTGAAAGTTAATTTGGCTGAAAAAAATTATGAAGAAGAAGTTGATGAAGGATACACCTATGAAGGCCAAAGTGATATTGGGATGACCCAGTCTTATAAAGGGACTGGGCCTTTCAAAGGTGAAGTTGATGATTTGTATGGAGATGAAGAGGGTGAAGTCTTAGTTGTTCAGCGAACTATGTTATCAACCCCGATACCTAACGAGGATGAGAAGTGGCTGCGACATAATATTTTTCGAACAATTTACACATTAAGAGGCAAGTTATGCACAGTACTAATTGATGGTGGGAGCAGTGAAAATATTGTGTCTAAAGAGATGGTGGCTAAACTTCAATTGAAGGAACATAAGGACCCACGCCCATACCACATCCAGTGGTTCAAGAAAGGAGGTGAGATATCAGTTCTTACTCGTTGTTTAATCTCTTTTCCATTGGTGCTAATTACTTGGTAGACCATGGCTTTATGATCATTATATGGTGCATAAAACTAGGCCAAACACTTATTTTTTTGTGAAGGATGATATTAATATAATACTCCACCCTATGAAGCAACTTCCCACACCCAAATCCACTAAAGAGGAGGGTTCAAAATTGCTTAATGTTCAAAAATTAAAAGGGTACAACAAGGATATGGATGTGATTTATGTATTGATTGCAAAAGAAAATTCTGCACCGATTGCAATTCTTGGGTCTCTTTAACCTCTTCTTGATAAGTATAAATATTTGATGCTTGAAGAATTACCTGATGGTCTTCCTCCAATGAGAAATATTCAACATCACATTAACTTGGTGCTCAGATCTAGCCTATCAAATTTGGGCCATTATCGAATGAGCCCCATAGAACATGAGGAGTTGCACAAACAAGTTGTTGCGTTGCTTAAGAAGGGATTGCTTCGAGAAAGCATGTCACCATATGCCGTCCCTGCATTATTGACTACAAAAAAAGATGGGTCATGAAGGATGTACGTGGACAGTCAGCAATCAACAAAATCACAATCCAGTACCGATTTCCCATACCTAGGCTCGATGATATGTTAGATATGCTTAATGGAGCCATGGTTTTCTCAAAGATTGATTTAAGAAGTGGGTACCATCAAATTCGGATTCAACCTGGAGATGAATAGAAAATGGCATTCAAAACTCGAGATGGACTATATGAGTGGCTTGTGATGCCATTCGGCCTTTCTAATGCACCAAGTACATTCATGCATTTAATGACTGAAGACTTCTTCCTTTTATTGGTAAATTTGTTGTAGTTTATTTTGATGATATCTTGGTTTTTAGCGCTAACCCACATGATCATCTAAACCACTTAAAACAAGTTGTTGATGTGTGTTAAGGAAGGAATTACTTATTGTGAATTTGAAAAAATATTCATTTATGACAACAATGTCGTCGTTCTGGGATATGTTGTTTCAGCGGAGGGAATTAAGGTGGATCAAGAAAAAGTGAAAGCCATAGCTGAGTGGCCGATTCCAAAGTCGCTCACTAAGGTGCGCTTTTTTCATGGCCTAGCGAACTTTTATTTTCAATTTATCAGAAATTTTAGCACTCTAATAGCACCAGTGACTGATTGTATGAGGGCTGGAAAGTTTTCATGGAATCCCGCTGCTGAAAAAGAGCTTCACTCTAATTAAACCCAAGATGATGCAAGCACCAGTACTTGCCTTACCAGATTTTTCTAAGGTGTTTGAGATTGAAACTGATGTATCAAATATTGGCATAGGGGCAATTCTAAGTCAAGAGGGACGATCATTGGCCTTCTTTAGTGAGAAATTGAATGATGCACTTAAGAAGTATTCAATTTATGACCTCGAGTTTTGTGCAGTGGTGCAAGCCTTACACTATTGGAGGCACTACCTGATTCATAAAGAGTTTGTTCTATACTCAGATCATGAAGCACTCCGGTATTTGAGTTCTCAGAAAAAGTTGAATGCGCGACATGCTAAGTGGATGGCCTTCTTTCAAGAATACAATTTCCTATTAAAGCACAAGGCTAGAACCCAAAATAAGGCAGCTGAGGCTTTAAGTAGAAGGGTAGTGTTGCTTAGAACTTTGTCTATGGAAGTGTTGGGGTTTGAAGTGATAACAGATCAATATAAAGTTGATCTAATTTTCAGCAAGGTCCTTGAAAGGTGTGTTGATGGGCGAGACCCTATGGGTGAGTATCTCGTGCAAGATGGTTGTTTATTTAAAGGTGTGCGGTTATGTATACTTGATTGCTCTCTAAGGGAGAAGATAATCATGGAGCTTCATGGTGAGGGCTTGGCTGGACACTTTGGGAATGACAAAACTATGGCTATGGTTTGGGAAAAATATTTTTGACCATGTAGGCGACAAGATGGTGATTGATTTGTGACCCAATGTCGAACTTGTCAAGTATCTAAAGGTCACACACAAAATACAGGTCTTTATACTCCTTTTCCTGTTCCAAATGCCCCATGGGTTGATATTTCTATGGATTTTGTACTTGGACTTCCACGTACCACACGAGGTATGGACTCTATTTTTTTTTTTTGATCGATTTTCCAAAATGGCATATTTTATTCCTTGTAGAAGAATTATGGATGCTACACATGTTGCGAATCTCTTTTTTAAAGATATTATAAGGCTGCATGGTGTTCCTGAGTCTATTACAACTGATCGGGATACAAAATTTTTAAGTCCGTTTTGACTCACTTTATGGAAGCGCATGGGAACCAAACTTCAATTTTCTGGTGCCTATCATCCTCAAACAGATGGGCAGACCGAAGTAGTGAATAGGGGGCTTGGTAACCTCTTGAGGAGTATTCTTGGTGATAACATATCTCAGTAGGACCTCGCTTTACCTCAGGCTGAGTTTGCTTATAACAATTCAATAAATAGATCTACAGGAAAATCACCATTTGAGATTGTTAATGGGCGGACGCCTAATCGTGTGTTGGACTTGGTGCCATTACCCATGCCAGGAAAGATAAGTGATGATGTCAATGCTTTTGCTGAGCATATTCGAGATTTGTAAGCCCAAATCAAGAAGAAAATTGAGGAGAGCAATGTAAAGTATCAAAAAGTCTCAAATGAGCATAGAAGAGAAGATTTTCAAGGAGGGTGACTTAGTAACGGTATATTTGTAAAAGGAGAGGTTTCCGTTGGGAACCTATAATAAACTCAAGTCCAAGAAAGTGGGTCCTTGCTGCATCTTGAAGCAATATGGGAACAATGCATATAAAGTAGAATTACCAAAGGCATTGGATATCTCCCCGATATTTAATGTTGTTGACTTATTTGAGTTTCACGGAGACCCTCTAGAAGTCATAGAAGATGTAGTTGATATGATGAAGAAATTACCAAGGAAGAAAGATGATGAAATTGAGCAGCTTTTGAAGATTGAAAGCTTTCAAACTCGAAAAGGTTCCTATCGCCAATTTCTAGTCAAATGGAAGGGCAGGCCATACTCTGATAGCACGTGGATTTCTAAGCCAGAGTTCAAAAAGTGGATCTAGACTTATATTGCATATATACTGAAAGCAACTTGTTGGAGTCGAGTTCCTTTCAATTGGGGGGAAATGATGTAGCCATGCCCCTTCGTGACTGGGCCAAAGAAGGGTCACAAAACCCA
Source organism: Amborella trichopoda (assembly GCF_000471905.2). Next base: position 960,160 of record NW_006497557.1, on the reverse strand, counting down.
AGAGGGAAAGAAAGGGCAATGACGTAATAAGGGGAAATTATTAGGGTTATTTATTAGGATTATTTTAATTATTCTTTTGTTTAGGGAGTGCGTAGGGATAATTAGTAGGGTGATTTTAGAGTTTATATTGTGTTTATCTTGTATCGATTGGGTTAGTTTGAGGGATATAATTAGGATATAGGTAAATTTAGAAGAGAGTTTATCTTTATCAACAATAACCAACTACGAAGGTCTTTTTTGGGTAAAACATGAGAGGGAAAAAGTGGCTATCTAGAAGCCCGTGGATATGAGAGAGAAAATAGGGATAGGTGTAGAGAGAAGCTTTTGATTAGTTATCTTATTTTAGTCTATTTAGTCTATGAATTGAATAAAAATTGGTCTCTTGAAAGAGATTGTTTTGAGAGTAGATTCCCTTGCAGACCTTTGAGAGAGAGTATTTTTCTCTTAACCTTCCTTCTTTTTATTGTCAATTTTCTGGTTTTATTCTCTCCTTGCATCATGGAATTGGGGTGAAGAATTGTTTTGGGTAGTATTATTGGTTTCTTTGGAGCTGTATTTGGGAATGTAGGAGTTGTTGGTAGAGGAGTATTTGTTCCAATGACCTTGATAATCGGTTTTGACGCAAAATCTTCAAGAGCTATATCAAAATATATGATCATGGGTGCAGCTGGATAACTGTTTATAGCAATCTTAAGCTCCAACACCCCACATTACATGCCCTATGCTGGGAATAAGCATTAGAATAGTCTTCAATGTGATTTTTGCAGATTGGATGGTCACTATTCTCCTGATCATTCTTTTCATTGGAACATCAACAAAAGCTTTCATGAGAAGTGTCGAAACATGGAAGAAAGAGACCATACTTAAGAAGGAAGCAGCCAAACTTCTGGAGAGTTCAAAATTGAATGGATGTGAGGAAGTAGAGTGCACGCCTCTTCCAAGTGGTCCACGCGATTGCAATGCACAATCCAAAGCTTCAAGAGATGCAATGGTATATGTAATATGAGAATGTTTACTAGAAGGAACTCAGCATCCTCGTCTTTGTCTGGGTTGCCTTCTTTGTCTTGCAACTTGTGAAGACTAATACTACAAGTTGCTTGGTAAAGTACTCGGTTTTGAACTTGTTACATGTCCCTGTTGTTGTGGGTGGGAGCTTGGTAGAATATTGGCCGGTATAGTAGGTGGGCCTCTTGGGCTTGGAGGAAGCTACATATTGGGGTCCCTTTTCTTATAATGCATAATATAGATGAGAGAGAGAGATTCTTGTAACTCCAATTCACCTTTTTGGGATCTAATTATATATATCTGTCTTAAAAACAGTTGAACATATTCATTAATGTTGGCAAATGCATTGAGATTGCAACTTTAACTCTCTCTCTCTCTCAAAATTGTTTAAACTGGTGTTCATTAAATTCATTGATCCACTCAGCACCCAATTCAAAGTTCATTAGAATAGAATTAGCGTTTCTCACCCTCTTTATGTTGGTTACCAATCATTAAAAGACCCCAACTGTTTAGATCCATGCATACTCATTATCAAAGCCCTACTTGAAGATAATGTCAATAAACTATTGAAACATAGAGAAACCATTCAATGGAACCAACCGATGACAAATACACACAAAAAAAAAAAAGAATTTTGAACTGTTGGGGTGTCGCATTCTGCTGCTGCTTGCAACAATGTCTTGAGGTGATTCACAATAGATCCATAAAATAAAATTTAGAAAAAAAAAAAACAAACAAACTTGTAGAGAATGGATGTTACTTTGCAATAAGCTTTGGAATTGTGATTGTTACTTGCAAGGAGCTTTGAATTTATGTAGAGAATTCATAAAGATTAATCACCTATTAAGAGAGAATCGGAAGAATGGCATTGAATAAGTAAAAGATATCCAATTCACTTGACGTACACCGAATACTATTCCAAATAATCACTATGACTCTTGTCAATACAACTGTCTTGGAATCAATGGATTACATGGATTGTGTTAATCTGGTGATCAAATGAATCAGATGATTGCCACCAAAGCTACAAAGAGATGAAGTAAAAAGAAACATGTATGGGTGATGTCATATGATTTCGATGATGGCCAAGGAAAATATTAAAACAAAAAGACAACTCTTGATTCCCTCCTCTCAAACATTGTTAATGCACCATTAAATTTTAGTAGGTTCTCATATTCCTCTCTCATCAGTAAAGGTGTTTGTATGCCTATCTACAAAGAAATTCTTTTTCTCCCATTAAGAGAGGCACGAGGGGCATTCAACCAATAAAAACCTTTATGGAAACTTCTTGATTTAAGGTTGGGAAAGTTAACCAGCTCATGATTCCAAATGCAACTTCAACAGCAATGTTATAACCAGTTCCTATGAAGTATTGTTTGCTTGACTTCTCTTCTTAGATGTCAACTTGGCAGGTTCTATAAGAAGTCGCCTTGCTATTCCTTGCCACAAAATTTCAAACATATTAAGTTCAAACTTTTAATGGGAATTCATTCAACAGACTGAGTAATGTAGAAGTCTGCAAATGAATTCCAATTGATAACTACTAGTCTAAAAGTCCTCGATTGATTTGCATGAAACCAACAATTGAGCAGGAGGGTGCAACCTCATAATTTCTTTCCCTGAGCTTTTGATAACTTCTCTTGATCAAGATCAAAGAAAAGTATGCTATTTTTTCTGATATAAAACCAATAGTAAAATAAATTTAATTTCTATGTGAATTAAAATAAATTTAATTTCTATGTGAATTGCTCGTGTGATTTAATCTAAATTCTATCCAAACATTTTGTAGACAGGAGCACATAATTTAGATACAGTCTAGAGTAATAGAGACGAAGAAAATATGATCAAAACATGAATGTATCTGTAATTTTTCTGCTGCAAAAATGGCAGCAGAAGCAACAACAATTGATTATGGAATAACGTCATTTTTGAGTTATAATAAAATCACTGCAATTGATCCTAAATACTTTCCAACCATTGATTTGTAATTCAAGAATAAATTGTAGTAAAAATCCATTGCAATGAATGAAAACAAAAATAAATTGAAATGGAAAGTGATTCTTTCATTTACTAAGGATTCTTGTAAACTTTTGGACGACATGATTTCCAGAACAAGAGAAAGCTAGATGGATGCTATTATTCGAGTTCTTCCCCAGAGAGAAATTATAGATAGAGAAGAAAAACCCAAGAAGCTCGGACATATTCACGTGCTGCCATTAAAACGTTCAAGCTTTTGTTGCTATATGAAAAATAAAAAAAATAAAAAAACAGGGTTTTGTTGCTACATTAAAAAAAAAAAAGACACCTTGGAATGTGGTGGAAGCATGGAGTGAAGGAAAAGGTAGCTCTGATTCATCTTCACTCTCCTCTCTCTCTTTCATCATATGCCTATAGCTCTGAGATTCCAGATGACCCGCGCCACTATTACTTGAAGCCCAAATGGCCCTCAACAATTCTATCATCCTCTGGTTCAAGTTCTGGCAATGGGTGCCGAAAAAACCAGTTTTTCAGGCAAAGGAAATGCCTGTGTATGGAACAAAGGCTCTGCTGAGGCGCCACTGATAGCAAGCCACACTACTCATGGATGTTCTCTTTCTCTCTCTAAAGCTCCTTATCTTTCTATTTCTCACTAGATCCATTCTCATTTCCCCGCCTTGAACTGGACTCCTATTCTCTCTGTACCTTTTTCTCTCTAAAATTTTTACAGTGAGAGAGATCCCTTGGTGGTTATAGTGAGGGAGAGTGCGCCCCCTGTTGTCATAGAGAGAGACCTTGGTAATTAGACTTGGAAGCGAGGACAGAGGGATTCAAATTTCTCCGTGAAATTTGATTTCAAATTCAAAATTTGGAATTAAACATATTTTTTATTATTTATATGTGAACCAATGGTTTAAAAAACGGATCGGTGACCCGGATCGGTGACTTGGATTGGGTACCCAAAAAACCGATCCGCATCGGCGAATCGGCGATTAGGATCGGGAATCGGGTGAATCGATCAAAATAAAGCTTCGAAAAAATCCGAAAAAATTATTAAAATTCATTATAAATATTTTTTTTTAAGAATTCAATAACAAATGAGGGTACTCCATTAAGAATTTTCATATTTTTGAATGAATATGTGAATATTGATATGTTCTTTCCTTGCATGAACTGCCATTCAGCATTTAATTTACATCACACAAAAGGATAAACATAGAATTATCATGGAATAAGTATATCAACATACATGGACTACAATAAAGCATAAAATTAGTAACATACGATCTAAAAATAAAATGATAGACGACGTTGTTGTTGTTCTTGGTCACGCTGGTGCCATTGATTGAATTCGTTTGACAATTCATTGATTCGATCTAAAAACGAATCATCGATATTAGCAGGAGTCTGACTATTCCCAAATCCCTGAGTGTCAGTGTTTTGTTGTGTTCCCAATCCAAAATCCCCGAAGCTTGTCCATCATTCATGCTCACCTGACTGTTGTGCTCATCCCTACACTGTTGCTGTTGGGACTCGATATGTGAATAATATGGCTTGGATAGGGTGGCCTCAGAATCATCATCTCTCTCATTTTCTCTTAGACCCCCTTCCCACTCTCCCTCATTAGGTGCAATATCACCGACATCTCCGACGAATTGTGGAAACGTTGGCTGACTGCTTCCTCTTTCATGCTGCTCATCACTTTCTTCAAGATCTTCATCACTGATAGCCTAAAGGAACGATCTCTTGTGCAACACTGGTTCATCCTCTTCTACTACCTATTGGTCTGCTGTGTATGTGACAAATATGTATAAGTCTATCGGCCCATAGTCTTCAAGCTTCCTTTTTATTTGTCGCTTTCTGAGGTTTAAATTATAATGAACGTAGACTAGTTTATGAAGCTTCTCAGAAGCAAGTCGATTCCTCCTAGTAGTGTGCAACCATTGGAACGTACTCCAGTTGCGCTCACAGCCAGTAGCAGAACATGGCTGGGAGAGCACCTTGATTGCTATCCTCTTTAGGTGAGGTGCATCAGTACCATATATCTCCCACCATTCAGCTGGATTAAAATGCAAAAAGCATTGCAAGGGCAAGAACAATTCATATGATTAAATATATGAATGAACAAAATATTAGCGCGGGGATAACCTAGATCCATCATAGTTCGAGAATTTCTGGTAAGTCTAGTTCCGAAGGATCCTATAGCATCCCTATACATAGCAAGCTAAAACAAATATATTACGTTTTAGTGCATTATTCCTCACAAATATAACAACTCAATGAAGTTCTTACCCAAACATTAAATAATACCTCTTGTATTGTTGCTACTTGGTTTCGATGGCTTCTCTCCAACCTTGCAATAATGTATCTGACCCCTTCCATAATCTTGTGGGGTTGTTCAGGTGTCAAATAGAAAAATTTTGCGTTGAAGTAGTAACCTAAAAAATATATAGGTAGAAAAATGTCATTTACAATTTCATAAAAAAATGATTTAAACTGAAACATTGTAATGATATAAATATATATTTACCAGCGTAATGAATTGGACATCCAAATTTGGTGTTCCACCTCCTTTCTATAATCTCGATCACTTTGTTAGCAAATTACACTTCTCCCTAATAGCTGATTTCGCCCTCTCAATACCTTCATAAAGGATACCCATGGTAGCTTTCTTGTCAGCATCCACCATTCTTAACACCGTGATCAAAGGGGCAGTGGCCTCTACAACACTGGAACATCGAGACCAGAAATGCCTATTTGAGACTATGTTGTCCACTTTTATACCGGTACTGGACTTCGAGAGGCGGTCATTTAACCACTCTTCACAAGTAAACAATCTCTTTAATGCATCTTCAGATTCTCGAATGGAGTCCACAGCTAAGTAATCGGTCGCAAAGCGGGTTATGGCAGGCCTGATTGTCTCTTTTTTCTTAGAGTGTTCTCTAAATAGAAATAAAATTTTAGAGTGGTTGTATATAAATCTCGACACTAATCTTGCTTCTTCTAGAATCTCCTTCACAATTTTGATCTCACCGATCTCCTCTAACATAAGATCGATGCTGTGTGCAGCACACGGGGTCCATACTAGATGCTTCCTCTTATCCAACAACTTGCTGCTCGCAGAAACACATGCACACGCATTGTCCGTAATAAACTGGACTACAAGCTTATCTCCCACCTCCTCCACTATCTGATCATATAGTCGTACGTAGAAGTTTGCATCCTTCTTCATCCCTGATACGTCTTTGCTAGACAAAAAAACTGTACCTTTTGGGGAATAAGCCAAGAAGTTTAAAAACTCTTTTTTGCTAACTTTATTCAACCAACCATCATTCATGAGAGTAATGTCTGTCCTTGGCCAACTCTGTTTATATTCTTCAATCCATTTTTTAACTTCCTCCACCTCTTCATCTAATATTGGCCCACTGAGCTCATATGCCGTCGGGGGTTTTACCCAGGGCCCGACTCTTTGGATTGCACTGACCACAAGTGGAAAATATGGGCTATTGGCTGCATCAAAGGGAATCCCTTTATCGTAGAACCATTTACCAACATATCTCCCTAACATGTTTCTTGTAGCTTTAACCATGCCTTTTAGGGTTATCTGTTGTGACTTAAGCTTTAAGAGAAATGGGTCTTTACGACCATGACCTGCAATATTACACTCCTAGGTAACCTAGAAACAATTTCTTCAACAACTGATTCTCCTTGATACATATTGCCACTAACCCCTCATACATATTTGAGCTGGGCCCGCCATACATGCTCGAGTTGGGCCCGTCATGCATATCTGAGCTAGGCTCACCATGCATATCTGAGCTAGGCCCACCATGCATGTCTGAGCTAGACCCACCGGGCATTCTAAACCCACGTTCCCTTTGATATTGTTCATGTAAACTCAATCTTGTGGTCATGTCCAGCTCATTATTATATTGCTCTTCTAGGTCATTATTATATTGCTCTTCTGTATCATTCCTGCTTGATGGTGTATATAAACTAGCTATCTCCTCATTCATCCTATGTTTGGCATTTTTTTTACCTTTGTTAGCATTAAGAATTGCTGCCATCTGTTTTTTTACATTACTAGGGACACTAGTGCATGCAGAAACTTATCCCTTAACCCCTGCCAAGTGTTGCTTGAACCTATGTACCTCACTACTTATCACTCTTTGACAGTAATTACAAATAATTTTGTCTTTCTTGTTGGGATCAAGTCTACCCCATGTTGCCATGCTGGGTCTTTTGCAGATCTTGACATGATTCAACTGTTTTAAGATGTAAAAAGTATAAAATTAACCTGACAATTCAAAAAGAAAAATAATCACCATGTGTAGTGATAATATGTTGCGGTAGTTCATGTAGTCATATTTGTTGTTATTTGTTATTGCAAAATACCTTTATTGACAATAATAGTTTCGTACATATCAATTACAAACATTCAGGATAATATAATACAAAATGCAAGCTCCAAACATGGCTACAACTCAATTATTAAGAACATACATTTTTTGAATTAAAAAATTAATTATAAAAACAATTCTTTACAGAGCCAGCTAACATCAGTCATTCCAACTAAAAAATCCATGAACAACAGATAAAAAAAATACAGTTTTGCATTAAAAATATAATAACATGCATTTTTTTGCATAAATAATCTATCAACATACAATTTTTTCAACAAAAACTTTAACAATAAAAATTTAAAATATGGTTTAATACCTCATGATAATTAAAACCTTGTCACGATTTTCACATCTTTTCCGAAAATCATCATTTTTCAAAAAATTCGATCATGAAAAAAAAAAAAGTACAGCAAACTCAAACAATAAAAATTAAAAATTGGGTTTAATACATCATGATAATCAAAACCTTATCACGATTTTCACATCTTTTCGGAAAATCATCATTTTTCAAAAAATTCGATCATGGATAAAAAGAAATAAAAAAAAAAGTACAGCAAATTTT
>NW_006497557.1:925397-947968 GCF_000471905.2 Amborella trichopoda | reverse complement strand
TTGTACTTTTGTAAAAATTTCAAATTTGTCATTCTATTAATGGTTAAGTTACCTATTAAAATAATTTTTTAAACAAAAAGTAATGATCTTATTGATAAATATACCGATCACAACCCTTTCTAACTTTTACCTTTGTATTTTGAGGGGTGACAAACCCTATATATATATATTACAAACTTCATTTAGATCATGTCGGAGTTCTTGAACATTAGGTTCCCTTCTTATGTTATTTTTGTTTTGGACCCTATCCATAGTATTTTTAAAATTATAGGATTCTTGTTGGGATTGTTTCATTGGTCTAGACTTGGGGGTTTCTTTAGCCATTTTAATATATTGTTCTAATGCCACTTTTCTAATGTAGTGTATTGTAGTTTTTTGTTTATTTGGTAAGAAAAAGTAGGTACATACAAACCTAACACCGACACCATTGACGACAAAGTCGTGAGATTACTATGGTTTGGCTATATTGACATTGAAAAAATGGATTACACACAATGAGACTATTTATTTTTGGTACAAGGAGGTCGCAATTACTTACGACCATCTAATGTTAAATCTAATAGCTCCAAATATGTCACAAAGTTCAAGAAAATTTCTTTTGAACTTTAAGCTTGATCAATGGAATAAATGCGTCATTCAATGATCAAGATTAATTGTGATCACTTTATACTAAAGGTAAATAGTCTCATTGTTTACTTTTCCTTGAAAAAAATAAGTGATATAATAGAAATGGGCAGTAGAAAAAATGAAAAATAGGAATATAATACCAATGCTATGGCCTAATTCCATATATTATTGTTGATTTTTAATTTTAAAAATTACACCCGTAGGCTTTTTCCCTCAAATTTGCCGACATCTTTTGTCTACATGCGTACTTTACAAGAAGTCAAGATTCATTTAACGCAAGTACTTCCTCAAATGAATGTTCTAAAATTTGTCTAAATTCTTCATATTCTGCAACTCAAGTGAGGGTACTTTTATCATTTGGTTTGACTAAAGCTTATGAAATATTTTTATTATTTGGATTAGAGCATTTGGAATATGCCGTGAAACAAATGATGAAAATGCCGTCTTTTACTCTAGAATGCAAACTAAGTAATTTCAAGGGAAAAATCATTTTACGTGTTTAAGCTCAAGAACCTAAGTAGAATTAAATGATAAAACTGCTATCACTTGTTCAAGATCCGAAATCTCGAACATAGACAGTATATGTATCTTTATAAAAGGAGACGATTTAATTCACCCAGTGATATGTGTCCTCTCTTCATAATCCATTTTTTAGATGAATTTTAGACTTTGTTTTTTTGAATATATAATATCTAACGTAGAGATCACTAATATACATAATTAAATAAACTTGAAAACTAAAAATGATAATTTTTTGATTAAAAAATTTGGACCCTTGGATTTTATTTTATTGGAAGGCCCCCCACTTTAGATCCATAATTAAGATGGATGTTTTATGCAGTGTTTGAAAAATCGACGATTCAATCAAGAATCGGTGATCTGGATCGAGTATTGCTCGAGATGTTATATGACGTCACAAATTAGTTGCGAGGCTGATGTCACATGACGTGAATTGAAGGGATTCGTTTCCTTTAATTGAAGTTTCCTATTTATTTAGGTAGATCCTATTATTTGGGATCTAAGTTTATAGATAACTCGGACAGAGTCCATATAGACAGGGATAAAGTTACTTGTTGATAAAGTTAGAAAAGGTTAGACTGATTTGACGGTACTTATATTTGGGGCTTTATTCTATCTATAAAAAGATGCTTTTCTAAAGAGAGAAAGCATGTGTGGAAAAGTAGGCCAGGTGCACTTTGGATTTTTCTTTAGAGAGAAAACGTGCACAGATAGGCCATATGCACTTTGGATTTCTCTTTAGAGAGAAAACGTGCATAGATAGGCCAAGTGCACTTTGGATTTTTCTTTAGAGAGAAAAAGTGCATAGATAAAAATAGAAGGAAATTTTTAGGGGTTTTGCAGAGAGATAAAATTGTAGAGACAAAGGCTTTGTGGGAGATTCACTCTCCGGTTCTCAAATAAGTTTGTGTTGTAAGAGAGAAAGTGCAAAGATAAAAATAGAAGAAAATTTTTGGGGGTTTTGCAGAGAAAGAAAATTGTAGGGACGAAGGCTTTGTGGGAGATTGACTCTTCGGTTCTCAAGTAAGTTACCTTGTAATTTTTTTTTTTTAATTTAGTGGAAAACATCGATCGTCTTCGCCTATGGATGTAGTCACAATTGTGATGAATCACGTAAATTCTAGTGTTTTTTTATTATTTATTTTCTGCTTTATTTTTTTGTTTGTTTTTGTCAATTCTTTTTCCCATACTTTATTTGCCATTGTAACTACATCCACGTAAATCCAGGTGTTTTTTTTTATTTATTTATTAAATATCCTATGAGCTACTTTATTTCCCTACTTTCACATATTGATGCAAAAAATAAAATTTATTAATGTAGTACCATTTTTTATTGGATTCCTAAAAGACAACGTTTATAATAATTTTTCATAATTTTTTTAAATAAAATTTTTAAAGCCAAATTAGATCGATTGTCGATCTAAAACGTTGATTCAACGATCTGGATAGGTGCCTGATCCGGGGCACTGATCTGTTTTTTAAACCACTGGTTTAATACATTGGTGGACACATAAATCACTTTGCATGAGGGCACGTTCGGTATTCGTGAAAAATACTTCTTTGAAAATATTTTCATGTGAAAAAATTCTCTTGACTAAAAAGTTATCTCTAGTTCACGCTTAAATCTCGAATAACTTAATTTTTTCTTTGCCCCAAAATCTCTCTCGTCACAAATTTCGTAACTGTCAATCACGGTCTATCACGGAATATTGAATGTGGTAATCCATCGTACTAATGGCATCCATAAATGATTTTATCATTTATCGAAGGGAAAAGCTTCTATAAGGTGTGAATGTTGTAACCATATCATACACACATTGGGATGTATGGGTATGCAAAAAAGAGAGAGTCCATTATCTAAAAATAGTAGATCTTGTAATTTATTATTTAAATTATTCATTTTAATTTTTTTAGGTTTTTATAGATCTGATTGGTTTCCACCATTTTTTGAGCTTTAAACTTCATAATTAGAGGTGAAAAACTTTTATGTCATCATAAGGTTTTTTTGGCACCAAAACTGCATCATCTACTAAGATTTTAAAAGTGAACTATGATTATTTAAAATTGACATCTTTTAGCAAGTTTGGTGAAGTTGGTCTCGTCAAGTATTTTCGTTCTATTGAAGAAAAATTGCATCCGGTTCAACTATTTACAGTAAAAGGAAGTTGCACCTCAAAAGCCCGTTAGACCATGTTGTTTTGACGGACGAAACTCTCGAATTGATAATCACATCATCGAGATGTATGGATTGAAAAAAAAATTCAAGTTCTAATAGTATTTTATTTTATAACAACCATCCATTTTAAATATTTTCAATTATTTATGCCTAAGTTCCGCAGTCATACAATGGGGTTGTTGCGTACTTCAAGAGCACGTATATACTACGCTCCCTCGGGGGGCATAGCTTACTTTTATCCCTCGGACAGAAGACCTCCTTGGGAAGGTCTTTTGGGATCTGAAATTTTGGAAAGCACTAAAGAATTATCAAATGATTTTCTAAAACAAATTGAAATTTGATTTTGTAACACTTAATTCTCACCATCTTAAAATTGGATGGTCTCTATTCAATCTTGAGACATTATTTGTTTCAAGTGTCTAGAGGTACAATTTTGACATTCTTTTTTATTGAGAGAAATCTATAGGTTGAAGATGTTATACATCCCCAAAATTTGAGGAGAGGGGCTTCTATAATGGTGAAACTTTAAACAATTCAATTTATACGTACCTCCAAATTTTATCATAACATATAATTTTGGTGTAAAAAATTGGGAAAATTAAAAAAAAAAAACCTCTAAGACCACACTTTCTATGCAACTTACCCCAACCTAATTTTTTATCTTACTTTTTTCTTCAAAACAAACTTTCTATGCAAATACCCTTCAAGGGAAACACAAAAATCATTTTGGCCAGATTTGACGATGACTTTTGGTTCCGCTCTGAAATCCAGTAACATCTTCTCCTAGACCACTCTTTGCAACTTCTCGACCACTCTTTGCTCCAAAACAAACTTTCTGTGCAAATACCCTCCAAGGGAAACATAAAAATCATTTTGGCCAGATTTGACGATGACTTTTGGATCCGCCCTGAAATCTAGTAACATCTTCTGCTGGACCACTCTTTGCAACTGCTGGACTACTCTTTGCAACTGCTGGACCACTCTTTGTAACCACTGGACCACTCTTTGCAACTGCCGAACTACTACACTTTACACATTGCCGAAGCCCTGGATTAGTGCCAAAGCCCTGGAATCCACCGCTCTTTGCAACAGGACCGGACCGCCCTTTGCAACTGCCGAACTACACTTTGCCGAACTACACTTTACACAGTGCCGAAGCGTTACTGTCGGACCGCACTTTACATAGTGTCGGAGCGTTATTGCCAGACCGCACTTTACACAGTGTCGAAGCGTTACTGCCGGACCGCACTTTACAAAGTGTCAAAGCATTACTTCCGGACCGCACTTTACACACTGCCAAACCGTACTTTACATAGTGTCGAAGCGCTACTGCCGGATCGCACTTTACACACTGCCAAACCGTACTTTACACAGTGCCAGAGCCCTACTGCCAGACCGTACTTTACACAGTACCGGAGCCCTACTGCCAGACTACACTTTATATAGTGTCGGAGCTTTACTACCGAATTGTTTAAGCCTTACTGCTGGATTGCACTTATATAGTGCCGGAGCCCCCTATTTTGGTGGGATAGAGTAGAGAGAGGCGTTGGCAATGTAAAAGTAAGGGAGGGTAGTTTAGGCATTTTTTAATTTTTATTTTGGTTGAGGGTATTTGAGTAGATGTGTATTTTGGGGAAAAAAGTGAGAGAAAAGTTAGATTAGGGTAAGTTGCTTAGAAAGTATAGTCTTGGGGATTTTTGCATTTTTTCCTTAAAAATTCTTAGGATTATATGAAAATATATTTTTATATCTAATTATAAAATTATAAACTCCAAAAATAGTTAAAATCAAGTAGGATCTATAAACATATGAAAATCTTGAAAATGAACGGTCTAGATAATGTATCGCAAGATAAACTAATTTTAGAACTTAAAATCCTTTTTTTTTTCATATTCATTAATTTCAATGTCAAGATGATCAATTAGAGGGTTCGTCAACATTAAAACAACATTTTCCGATGGATTTTTGAGGTGCATATGTAATTCTACATTTAAAGTTGCAACCTTATGTAAACTTTTTCCAAGTTTGAGTCCATTTCTCCTGTTCCTGTTCAAGAACATGAGAAATAATCATCTAGGCTGTGGTTTTCAGCAATTTCTTCGGTATTGGCTTCTCTAGGAAACATTATAGGGCTGCAAGTTGATCTCAGATAGAGGATTTGTAGAGAGATTCATGACTATCCTATTTGGCGGTTTGGATGGTCATGATGGCTATCCTATAGGCTTTAAATTGTGTGTGTGGTCTAGATGGCTATCCTATTGGCGATTTGAATGGTCATGACTACATCAACATATCTGCAGTCTACGTGGCTATCCAGTTTTGACAAAATTGTTGGGGTCCTAGAAATGGTTGCTTTGATATCTTTTTAAGTTTGTCAAGTAGCATGTGGTTTTTCATGTTTTTACTAGCAATTCATGATCAGGCCTTTTTCGTTGAACTTTCTGAACTCGAGCAACTTGCTGTGGATCTATTAATAGGGATTGATGGGATGATGGAGAAGTTATTAGGGAAGGTGATGGAGAACCTTCTGATTTGGGTTTCTAATCATCATGAAATTTGGTCGGAATTTGTAGGCTCCGTTACATTGAGTTCTTATGGCTTCAAACAGGTATGCAAGTCTCTGAAGCTTTAGTATGTTGCCTGAATTTTCTTTATTGATGATAGATTTGATGCTGCTCACTCATTGAAGATATTCATCTTTTGTGTGTGTATGTGTGCATGTGATCGCCTTCTATCATTTTAGTTAATTTGTTTCCAAATTCATCACGCCTTATGGTATTTTGGTTAACTCTCTGTCAAAACTGATCATTTTTCATTCTATCTTATTTTGGTAACAGTTTGTTTTAGAGGTGCACTTTTTGCTAGAGCTTTTCAAATTCAGGAGGGTACTTGTCAAGTGAGATAACTCAGTCAGTGATGGTGCAAATCACTCGTTTGGAAAGAGCATTCTCTGCTTCTGAGTTGGACTCCTACAGGTAACATTTGGGCCGCCTGTTAATTTCCCATTTTCTTTACTTGAATTGTCCATCTCGTGCCTTTCCTTATGCCCATTTGGCCGAACAATATCTTTTACTCAGGATCTCTGGTTACTCATCAGTCTCTCTAACTATACCCAGTACATGCTTATATAGCACTCCCTTGAAAGCAAGGGTGGACGTTCAAAACTTTAAAAAAATATATATTTTCTATAAATTAAATTTGTATCATTTTTTTTGGGGTAAAATGACTATTTTACCCTTACCCACAATCTCGAAAATGACAAGATGGTCCCTAAAAAGGGGCCATAGGCTATGGTGGTCGTCCGTGGCCCGTTTCGGGTCTTTCTAGTGACCTTTCGGCAAGAAGAATGTCGAAAAACTGATGATCTTGACGAGACGGTCGTTTTGATATGCTCTTTAATCCGCGAATCGAAGTCTCGAGCTTTCAACAAAATCCAGCAAAAGAAGATAAATTGGTGTTCTTAGATTTTAGATTTCGCTCATTTCTTGACGTTTTGCTTCGATCTTTGTATCGAAGAATGACGAGGAAGTTGCCACGATTGTTTGGCAACGAGAATGGCTCGATTTGATGACCGGACCGTCACTTTCGGAATTAGGGAATTTTACCTGAATATGGATTCTGGTTGCTGGAAAAAATCCTTTCTTGTAACCTTGAAATACAGCCTTTTCAGTCACTCATCACGTATGATGTTCACTTGGGTTGAAGCTCTCGGCGTCACGGGGGCAACGGACCTGCTTTCAAGTCGATCCAAGGTCGGGGCTTCATGATATGACCGTTTGACCTAAGGGATCTCTTCTTTGCAAAAATCTGCAAAGCATGAGTTTTCTTAAGCGGCTACTCTCTAGGATTTCTTCCATCTCAAATCGTGTCATGGGTCATGCCACATATCAAAACATGCGTGACGACGAGACGAAGATCCTCCTGAAATTTGAGCTTGATTCGGTTTAAGATGAATAAGTTATGACCTTTCAAAGATGATCCCAAAATCACATTACACAGTTTCCATAAATGAAAACTGAAAACTGCTTCACTGAAGGAGTACCAAAAGAGTGCATAACCCACTTTTTTTAGGTAAATTAGCCACATAATGGACCAAAAGTCTCCGAATGAGTTGAAATTTGATATCTAAGGGTTTTCGGATCTTCTGAATTCGCTAATGGAAGTAGTATGGTGTTCATCTGAAGCTCCGTTGCTATGATTGTAGTTATAAAGTGCATTTTTAGCATGCTAGAAGCTAAACCTGATAACTGATTTTATCTGTAATCCACCTTAACGTCGTCGAATCACGACGAAACTTGGGGGTGTCCTTAGGGAGCCAAGTGCTACCTCCACTTGCTTTTTGGGAACCATCCATTGCCTTTCATAAATCTGCTCCAGATTGGGGTTTATTTTGACAACGCTTCTATGGTCCGCAAGCACTTTGGCATCTGCGAGCGTGGCTTCCTCCATATTCGCATCAAGGATACAAGTATCGAAAAATACCCTGAAGACGTAGATGTAGCCCTACGGGGTGAACCACGTAAATCGTATAATGTAGTAGTGTGTTTTTTTATTTTTGATTTATTTCTTACACTCGATTTATAGTTGTATGTATTTACTTCACATTTAACCAATCATGTACATGATATTGAGTGGGATCCCAATATTTAGGATCCTCAATTCCACAAGCTACTTGCTTAACATTATAAAAAAAAATAACATTCCAGTTCCCAAGAAAGAAGAACTTCTAAGTTTCTAGGGATCATTTATCTTTCAATAATGAAACAGGCCCCAAGCATGCAATGAGTTGCCGTAAGTTTTGGTAGAGAAGAGATAGGGGCCCTCTAGGAGGAGCCGTTGAAACTTTTATGGTGGCCATGAATTCCATAGATTATGGACATGCGAAAAAAGAATGAGGGCGGATACTCCATTTAGCAGTTGTAAGAAGAGAACATAGCTAAACACTACGAACACTAAGGCCTTCATCATATTTGATACGAGCACCATACAAGTCATCTTACACTCGATCCTTAATAGTAGTATCTAAGCAGGTTGAGATATATTACACACAATGGCAGAAAATGACCTCAAATATAAGTGGATAGGGGTGGTATACTATGAGACAATCATATAAAAAATTTTCCTTTAAATATTTTAAAGTTACTTTTTAATCGATATTGCATGGCTTTCCTTGTTCTAATCATTTTTGCAATCCTGAGTCCAAAAATACCATGTATACTATTTATTTGCTCCCCCAGGTTAAAAAGGTCTCTTTTTGGATCTTAAATTTTGTGATGTAACGTCTTTAACCTAACAACCAAAAAAAAATTTATTTAAAAAACATGCTCCAGCTTGGAAAAAGTCCCAAGATTGAACAGACGGAAGGGTACCTCAACACAATGTCCTAGGCTCCATGCCCACATTTAACACTTATAAAAAATAAAATAAAAATAATAATAATAGGATCTCTGGTGGATCCCAAAACTTCAGAATGAGAAAATCCAATGTCCTAGGCTCCATTCCCACCATTAACACTTCTAAAAAGTAAAATACAAATAATAATAATAGGATCTGTGGTGGATCCCAAAACTTCAGAATGAGAAAATCCTCATGAGTAGCTCTGCTCTTTTACCCAAGTTATTCTCATCCTCAAGAATCTACTTCTTGAAGCTTAACACCTTGAGCCTACTATCATTTGCAAGGCCGTCTTGAAGCTCTCTCTCAACAAAAAAAAAAAAACCTCTCCTTGAATCTCCTTGATATAACCTCAGGAAACCCAGCCATGCCCAAGCCTCTGCAAGTACTGCCAATCTGGCCTAAGAGGAAGGAAATCCTCAAAACTCCTCTGTTTAAGTATTCAATAAATTACAGGTAAACTTGATTTGAGGAAACTAAAATGGAAGGGCATATTTTAACCAATTAAAGGCCAGCCACCGAGTGCAGGCTCCGAACGCTAGAGAAATTTTCAGTGACTTCCCGATCTAGGAAACCAGCTCAAAAAAGATCAGAAGTTTCTCCCTCTTCCGGCATTGAGACATTGATGCGAAACCAGAAAGTACAACCACTGCAAATTCGAGAGATTCAGTTACCTCTCTCTCATCCCCAGAAACAAATTCGAGAACAATATCATAGGAGCTTTCTCTCATTCCCAGACCCAAATTCGAGAAATAAGATCACATGAGCTTTCTTTCTCATCTCCGGAACCCGGCTCCATAGAGATCGTAAACCACATACTCCACTGCAACCCTGTGATCACCATAAAGCCAGCCATGCAAGCAGTGAGCAGCCAAGCAAGCAGCCTCTTTCCTCGACTACTCAACAAGAATACAACCCGGCTCAAAGGCATCAAAATCAGAACTTGGGTTTATCATGGTCTTTTGATCATCACCGCCCATATCAAAATCTTCCAGATTCATAGAACTAGGAGCTTCACATTTCTTCTGCCACTCCTCACTAACTCCATCTTGTTGAGAAAGAGAGAATGTAGGTTCTTGGGCATTGTTATATTGTAGAGAGAGAGAGAGCATGGAAGCTGGTCTGAAGCATCACCTGCCTGAGTCGTTTGTTCAGTGTTTGATATTCCAGATTCATGCTCTTTATCATCTTCTTTAATAAGTGTTCATCTTTATCATCTGTAATCATCTCAAGGTCCCGTTTTTTCTCATCAATGGAAGCAACAATTTCAACATTCTCAGAACAGCCAGGCTCCCATATTTCCATTTCATGAATTGTGTCATCAGACATTTGCATATCACAATTTACAGGCTCTGATTTCTCCAATTCATGAAGCGAGTCTTGTTTGGCTCCTAGATATCACTATTTCATTAATTGGGTCCTTATCAGACATTTGCATGTCACAATTTACAGGGTCGGATTTCTCCAATTCATGAAGCAAGTCTTGTTTGGCTCCTAGTAAATCACTATTTACAGAATCCAATTTCTTCATCATCTGAGTTGGATATTTGTTTGGGTCCTGGCGAATCATTGTTTTCAGTGGTAATGGTCATGTTAGGGTCCTCCTCGGAGCTTTTGCTCAATCGAATGATATTCACTGACTTAACTGTGCCAAACATGTACAATTATATGCGCAAACACAATTAAGATGCCATTTTCCAGATATTTATGGTTATTAATATAAGTCTCTAAGGAACATGGCCTCCATAACCAGTATATGTGGTTACAGACCTCGTGCATTCAATGCGTATGTCTTGCAATGATTCTTCGATCTAGGACTCAGACAGATCATCCATGTTGAAATGGAATCACATCAAAGTAAACAAACTCAGCATCTGATGAAAAGAGAGAAAAAGGTCAATAACAAGGGAATGAAGATCATGATTACAAGACGAAGAGTGGTTTTGAGAAATCCCTGTACCACCAATCTTGAAAAATATAAAGAATATCATGCACTACTCTTCAAGGAAAGATAGAACTGCCATTGTTATTAAGATGCAGTAACTTGCAAATTCTACTCTCTAAATTTATAAAATCTATTCTTAATAAACACCCTACACATATACACAAACATACGCTTTCTCTCTCTTTATCGTTTCCTTTGTCTTTCAAATGTCGAAACCAGCGTTTTAAAGCACTGACCGAGGTCAGGACTCGACAAACGCAGGAAGTCCCATCCTGATCCAGCCAGGAAAAGCACTACAGGGACTAGAAACTGTAAAAACTCGATCGAATCCCATGGTATTGGCACGGGATTCACCATGGTACAGAGGTAAGTTGACTCGAGCCCAAGGTTTAACAATAGTCGAAGCCCATGAACCAAACTCCACTTTTGCAAGGGAGACACAAAAAGAGCACAATGTAAGGTAACACCTAATGGATCAATATACACCAATGGTGGGTAGCTGCCTCTCAGCAGCAGACCTAAAAACCCTACACACTGATGTGGGAGGCAGAAAAGAGGGGGCGGGAGAGATTCATGATCAGGTAGAGAGAGAGAGAGAGATGCCAATAACCCATGATCAGAGAGAGGGCTGGGGAAGATGGGCAGGGGGCAAACCCATGATGTAATCGGTAGCAGCCTCTACTTACAGTTACAGTAGATACAGCAAAACAACTGAAAAACACAAAACCACAGTTGCAAACCAAATAAAAGAAATAGTAGAATTTGCAGGAGGCAAGGTGCTCGGACAAAATAATTGTAATCTTCTCCTTCTAAGGCAAATTTTTTGTTTGCAATTTTTTTACCCTTAAATTCTTTTTCTCTTTTTCTTTTTTTTTTTTGTAAAAACATACCACGTTCTTCAACTTCAGGATCTGTGTGGGTTCCTTCAGTAGTGGCTTTGCATGCTGAGGTATACCATAGGAAGGAGAGCCTTATGAAATTTTCTGAAGAAAAGCATCCATTTAAGTATAGTTTCACTGCCTTAAAAAGAACGGAAGAAAAAATCCTACAGAAGATAGCAATTATGTAATACAAGCTAAATTTTCCTTCTTTCCAGAACTTTACTATCAGTTTCTCCTTGATTCTAACACATTATATTCAAGGGGAAAACATATTTCAGTCCTAAGGAATATGCAAAATCACTGTCCATGAGGTAATCAATGTCCAATAAAATAGAAGTGACAAAGTGAGACCCATTATTGGGGTCATCTGCTGCTCTACTGATCCTATTCTCCCTCCATCACCGAGCATTATATCAGTGATGACTTCAATGGACAATAGTTTTGATAGCCAATTGGACAATGAATCATGTAACCCTCGGGAGTACCTCTGCAGAGACATAAGGAAGGCCTGGACCACAGTTAACACACACCCTCCCAATTTCGTGCCATTCAGCTCAGCGCATGCTTTAAGGGTAATGGACTGATCAGTGTACTGAAACAAATAAAGAAATGAAACAGTCTAGTGATTGGTAAGAAAGAAATCAAACAGTTGCTTATGAGAGATAAAGCATGCATGGTCAGAAATAACAGTGTAGTTTCAGCCAAGTTTCAAAGAATCTGTAGAAGTTCAAGTTTCATAAAGGATATCCTTTATCCTGAAAGGTTCCTAACTAGAACCGAAAACCATTACATCAATTTGGCCCAGATTTGGAAAAATTTTCCACCTAAATTTCTGCAGATAGTTGCTCGTGCTCAATCAATTTGGAAGAAAATCCTAGAAAACAACAATTTGAATTAGTCTAATTTCAGAAACAATCTCATAATAGAATAATCATTCCATCCAATCTATAACAAATTTACCGACAAATAGAATGCAACCCAGATATCCAAGTGTTGACACTTATGCTTGCACCAAAAGATGGCCATGCACAATGGAAGATCAAAGCGAGAACATTCATGGCTTTCTATACCTCTAGAAATGCACAGGAACCACAATTCTCCTGGTTAACTTCAAAATGATAGGCCTTTAAATGCCCAACTACGCTGACAATCCCCTGAAGCTGTAAAAGATGAGGCCACAAAGGCAATCATAACAACATTGTAGTTTAGAAATGACCCAAGAATGGTGTGCAAATAAAAAATAAAAAATTCAAAGTATTTGACAAAGCAATGCATTATGGTTCTTCAAAACACTATCAGTAAAACATTTAGTATGATTTAGAGCCTAAAGAGGTTAGTGTTAACATCTATACAATGAAAGGACATTTCCTTGAACCAGAATATCTTCATACCTCATCAGATGAAAGAGATTTTGGAATGCCCCCAATGAAAATCTGCAAGAAACAATACCAGCGAAGATCATGCTTTTATCAATGCATTAACACATATTCGTTCTCCATCTAAGCAAAGATTCTTTTCATAATTTAATAAAAAGATCAGGGTTACCATAGTAATTTGACAATGAGTTTACAATTATCCTCTCTAAGGAGATGTTGGGATGCAACATGATCCATCATTATTCATCATATGATTTATATCAAAGACCAGGGGGCTTAAGTATTTTTTAGATAATGGTTGCGAATTTACAATCATCAAATGTCCTAGTCCAGTCGATATATAATTTTCCTCATTTTTAAATCAATATTATTTACTGTTTTATTTCAATGAAAATTTATATATTTATTTTTTAGTTGGTGAATAAAGGCAATAAGGAACTAGAAAAGTTTGTAGTATTCCTAGAAGAACTTACAAATCACTCTTGAAAAGCAGTTCTCTTGATACCAGAAATGTGTTTATTTCACAAAACGAGAGGTTATTCGAGATTAAAAACCTTTTGATATACTTTTCATCGTCCCATGCATTCAAATAATGGTGCATGACTAATGTACCACAGACCATCAAATAGTAACATCCAAAGACATGGAATTTTTATGATATAGATAGGAAACCCATTCCCCTTAGATGGAAAGTTATGCATCATTTTGTGAAGATATGTCACTGTGGACAGTTTTGAAAAAACTCAGAACTATCACCTTGTTTGGCATGGGCCTTTGAATAATCAAATGGAGTCAAAATGCTTTCAAATTACCTTTGTTAGAAAGATATGTGCCTTGGCTTAAACGTTGATTTTGAAATTGTCTCAAAATACTTCATGGATTGAGAATTATCGTGATACGAAACAGGGTATGTCGCTGTCTCATGTATATAGCAAGGTGCAGCTAGCAAACCCCCATTTTCTTGTACCTCTAAGAGGTCATACGGGGTCCAATTGTCTTCAAACCATCCCCTTGTGAAAGAGAGATGTGCCTAGTCTAAAATTGGTTTTGGAACCGTTTTCAAATTTTAAAAACTAAAAATTATGGCCCTATTAGCAAGCGCACATCATTGCCTATAATTGCAAGAAATTGAGTTGTAACACTCAGCTGTGATACTGCTACTGTTACTGTGATATTGTTGTTGTTGCTGTGATACTGGTAGTATAATAATGCTATACTGAGTTACTGATGTGATACTGACCACTACACAATAGGACACCCGTTGGCAATGAGTACTGCTCTAATACTGATACAGTAAACCATTATGAGGCTGACCACTACGCAATGGGGCACCCATTGGTAGTGGAACTGTTATACTAAGCAAAACACTATGAGCAAAACACTGTGATACTGACAAAGTTGTGACACTAACCACTATGCAATGGGCCACCCATTGGTAGTTGGATATGGTATATTGATAACTGTTTATTGTACCTCGACCCCAATGACAGGACTGGGGTTGGAAAGAAAAATGGAGAAATTGAGTGCATCGCAACCCTTGATTGTTATGGGCACTATGCATTGGGTCACCCAATGGTAGTGTAACGCTCTCTTGCCGGAAGGGCATTGGAAAGGGCCGTGTCTTGCAAGGCCACTGCCTATCGAAAACCCCAAAGTACGCTGGGGATGTGTGTTTGTGTGAGGGCATTACGAAGTGGGACACCCACTTATCATTGTCCTCCCTCTTGAATGAGGGTAGAGGTTTCAAGCTACAGGATTGACTTAGCTTGAGCAATGAAACTTCTATTTCAGGAGTAGGCCTCTCTAGCTTCTCTAGCCGTGATCTATTAAACTTATTGTGCTACCTAAAGTGAAGTGATTTATGACTTGTACACTATGTATTGAACTGCTTTTATCATTAGACTGTTAGAATACTGAAAGGCATCATAGATGGAATCTTCTTGATATTATGTGAATTAGTATGCAATGTTTACTGTTATCACTGTTACAAAGTTGGGATGCGCAATGGTATAGATCTGCTTACTGGGCTGTTAGCTCTTTCCATCTTATTTACATGACTGTAGAGTGAAAACGTTAGTCTCTAAGTTAAAGGCAGGTAGCTGTGTTGTGCTCGGGTGATTTGAAGAGTCGTCTTCCGAAGCTTTCTATAGTATGTTTTTGGTGGTCTTACCACTGTGATGTTTACTTTACACTTTGTTTTTTTGGGCCATTAGTGCCTTGAAGAAAATTGTAAGAACTTTTGGATACCTAGTGAAATGGAAATGGATGTTCGTTTAGAATGATATATGTCTTATGTTTAGATTTTAATTGTACTTTCGTGGTTTGCATTTGATTATGTGTTTTCATGTGATTGAGCTACTCCCACCTGAGTGGCGTTCGCCACCTTACGTCACAGTCCTGTATCCTGCCGCCGCTGGCTTGTACAGTATAGGGTCGGGGGCGGGGTCATGACAGTTTATAGTATCAGAGCAGCAAGGATAGGATTTTTGGCCTAGGAAGTTTTAGGAGTGTCTTTAGAATAACTCTTTGATAGGCTAGTAACTGAGTGTTTGTGTTTTAGATTGAAGATGCCGACGACTCGTGCCAACAACACGAATTCAAGTAATGAGAACACTGAGGCCTTCGGTGAATTCTTCAGAACCGTGGGGGCTATGACACAAGTAATGAGAGAATCTATGCCGACCCTGTCTACCCTGTCCCTGACCAGAGTGATAGTAGTTTGATAGAAAGATTCAGGAGGCAGGCACCTCCAAACTTTGTGGGGCATGGGGGAGTAGAGAAGGCTGAGAGATGGAGAAGGCAGGTAGAAAAGATCTTCGAAGTTCTGAATTGTACAGATGAGCAGAAAGTTAGGTTGGGTACGTTTATGCTTGAAGGAGAAGCTGAGCATGGTGAAACTCAGTAGAACAGTCGCGGGAAAGGTCAGGAATTGTAACTACTTAGGAGAATTTTTCGGAAGTATTTTATGAGAAGTATTTTCCCGACACTGTAAGGGAAAGGAACCCGACACTGTAAGGGAAAGGAAAGAGGTAGAATTTATAGAGCTACAACATGGAAAGATGTCTGTAGAGGAATATGCAGCAAAATTTACTGAACTCTCCAGATATACGCCACATATTATTAACTCTGAGGCGCGAAAGGCTAGTAAGTTTTAGAGGGGCCTTCGGCCCAATATAAGAGGGAGGATCATTTCAGCAAGCCTCAAGACATTCTCCCCGCTGGTGGATCTTGCCCTGAAGATAGAAAGAGATTGCGAAGAATTTTGAGCAAGTAGAGAAGGGAGAATGGGTATCGCACAGCCTGGAACTTTTACGAAGAAAGTGCGACCGTCTCCAAAGAGAGAGTTGAAGGGGAGAAATAATCAGGGCGGTGTCCAGATCCCAAGGGCTTTTTCGAATGATGTAAGGAGCAACCGGTGCCTAGTCTGCTCTCTCTGTGGTCTGGGTAATCATACAGCGGCTGAGTCCATCAAAAAGACTAGGGCTTGCTTCCGGTGAGGCAAACCAGGCCATCTAGTGAAGGACTATCCAATCAAAGGACCAGAAGACTGATCGAGGGCTTAGGGTCGGGTGTTCACCCTAACAGAGCAAGCAGCCAATGTGTCAACCTCTGTTATCCGAGGTACACTTTCTGTATGTGGAATTGAAGCAAGAGTTTTAATTGGTCCTGGCCTTCCCATTCATTTGTTGCACTACACTTTGCATGTTACCTGAATGTTAACCATGCGCATCTTGTTTAGACTCTACTAGTATGTACGTCTATGGGAGAGTCAACAGAAACTGATATAGTGTATAAACTATGTGGGGTTGTGATTGAGGGGCATATGTTGTCGATAGACTTGATGCTCGTAGATGTCGAAGACTTTGATATTATCTTGGGTATGGACTGGTTGTCCACCTACTATGCCACAATGAGCTACTTTGATAAGACTGTAACCTTTAGTCGCCTGAGCCAACCTGAACTGAATTTTAAGGGCATCAAGGATGTCTCTCCTTTACACATCATCTTAGCCCTTCGAGCTTCTCGCCTGTTGGGCAAAAGATGTGTAGGATACTTGGCGTACATAGTAAAAACCGAGATGTTCAGTCTAAATTGGAAAAAATACCAGTGGTGAGAGAATATCCAGGGGTCTTCTTTAAAGAGTTAACTTCTCTGCCCCCAGTTAGGGAGATTGAATTTGAAATAGAGGTAGCCCCTGGTACTGCTCCTATTTCTAAAACCCCTTATAGGATGGCCCCAGCAGAATTAAAGGAATTGAAGGAGCAATTACATGAATTATTGGATAAGGGATTCCTTCAACCTAGTGTCACCATGAGGCACACTGGTTTTGTTTGTTGAGAAGAAAGATGGGACTTTAAGACTATGCATTGATTATAGGCATTTGAATCAGGTTACAGTGAAGAATAAGTACCCTTTGCCCAAAATAGATGACTTATTTGACCAACTATAAAGAGCCCAAGTATTTTCTAAGATTGACCTCCGGTCAAGGTATCATCAGTTGCGGGTTCAGGAAGAGGATATTTCCAAGACCGCATTTTAGGACTCGTTATGGTCACTACAAGTTCTTAGTCATGCTTTTTGGGTTAACAAACGCCCCAGCTGTCTTTATGGATTTGATGAATAGGGTTTTTAGACCATATCTGGATAACTTTGTAGTGGTCTTTATATATGATATTTTGGTGTATTCGAGGAATCAAGAAGAACATGAACGGCATTTAAGAACGGTCCTCCAGACTTTAAGAATAGAGAAGTTGTATGCCAAGCTGAGTAAGAGTGAATTATGGCTCCCAAGCATGACTTTTCTTGGGCATATGGTTTCCAAAGAAGGGGTTGCAGTTGATCCTTGTAAGATTGAGGTTGTGATCAAGTGGAAAGACCAACGTGTGTATCTGAAGTCCGTAGTTTCCTGGGACTGGCATAGTATTATAGACGTTTTGTGGAAGGGTTCTCCAAGATAGCACTTCCCATGACTCACCTAACCCAGAAGGAAGTAAAGTTTGTATGGTCTCATAAGTGCGAGAGAATTTTTCAAGAACTGAAGAAAATACTAACTATAACCCCATTACTGACTTTACCTATGGGGAATGGAGATTTTATAGTCTACACTGATGCCTTGCACAAAGGACTTGGGTGTGTATTAATGCAACGAGGAAAGGTTATAGCCTATGCTTCCAGGCAGTTAACTCCCACTCATGAGTTAGAATTGGTGGCTGTAGTTTTTGCCTTAAAGATTAGGAAGCATTATTTGTATTAAGCCCAATTTAAAGTGTTCACTGACCATAAGAGCCTTAAGTACTTATTTTCTCAAAAAGAATTGAAAATTAGGCAAAGAAGATGGATGGACTTGCTCAATGATTACGATTGTACCATCAACTGCCACCCGGGTAAGACAAACGTCGTGGCAGATGCCTTAAGTAGGAAGCCCATGGTGTTGATAGCTCATATGATGGTCCAAGAGATGAAACTATTAGAAGATGCAGTAGAATGGCACCCAGATTTGCCCCTTGATGATGGGAAATGAATAATTTCATGTATAAGAGTAGAGCCCCATCTCTTTCAGCAAATCTGAGTAGCACAAAAGGAAGATCCTCAGCTCACGAAAATTCTAAAGGAAATAAAGTCAGAAGGAAAGGAGGATTTCCCTTTGGCAATGATGAAATTTTGAGATTTAAGGGTCAGGTTTGTGTCCTTAACAATGAGAAGGTAAAAAGGGCTATCTTGGAAGAAGCACATCACTCCCGTTATACGATATATCTAGGGAGTATGAAAATGTATCAGGATCTAAAAAAGGTCTTGTGGTGGAATAATATGAAGAGAAAAGTAGTGCAGTTTGTTTCTAGGTGTTGGACATGTCAGCAAGTGAAGGCTGAACATCATAAACCTATCAGGTAGCTACAACCCTTACCTATGCCATAGTGGAAGTGGGAGCGCATAACTATGGATTTTGTGTTTGGCTTGCCTAGATCAGGTACATGACATGATAGTATTTGGGTTATTGTGGACCGGCTCACCAAAGCCACTCATTTCTTATCAGTCTGTACTACCTATACCTTGGATAAGTTGGCCCAATTATATATCAAGGAGATAGTAAGACTGCATGGGGTGACTATTAGTATTGTGTCCGACAGGGACTCTAGATTTACTTCAACATTTTGGAATAGTCCGCAGTCGGCCATGGGGACCAAACTCACTTTCAGTACAGCTTTCCACCCTTAGACTGATGGACAGTCCGGAATGACCATTCAGACCTTAGAAGATATGCTGAGAGCCTGTGTCACAAATTTTAAAAGAAACTAGGATAATCATCTGCCTTTGATAAAGTTTTCTTATAATAAAAGTTTTCAGGCCAGTGTCCAGATGACACCTTTTGAGCCATTATATGGAAGGAAGTGCAAATCGCTTATATGTTGGGGCGAGCTCAGTGAAAGGAGACTGTTAGGGCCAAAGATTAATAAAATAACCTCAGAAAAGATCGCTCTAATTTGATAAAGACTTAAAACAACCCAAATTCGGCAGAAGAGTTATGTCGACAATCGGAAAAGAAATCTAGAATTTGAAATAGGTGATCAGGTTTTTCTGAAGGTATCACCAACTAAGGGCATACTGAGATTTGGCAAAAAGGGAAAACTGAGTCCACGATTTATTGGACCCTTCGAGGTTTTAGAAAGAATTGGAGTCGTGGCATAACGATTGGCCCTACCGCCCGAGTTGGCCAACATTCATGACGTGTTTTATGTGTCACTATTGAGACAGTATCAGCCCGATTCGTCCCACATCTTGAAGTATAAGCCGTTCCCGTTTAGGGAAGATTTGACTTATGTTGAACTGCCAATTGAGATATTGGACAGAAGAATTCAAGTATTACGCCACAAAGAGATTTTCCTAGTCCGGGTTTTATGGCAGTATCAATCGAGGGAAGAGTTAACGTGGGAACGAGGAGCTCAGATCCAGGATAAATACCCCCATTTATTCAATTAATTAACAATTTTGAGGACTACATATTTCAAAGGGGGGAATGATGTAAGGACCAAAGTTTCCTTGCCACAGTAACAAGCACGGCGGTAGGAGTCTGTTGAGAAGAGGCATCGCCATTTGTGGTTCAAGAGGCTTCGCCATCTGTGGTTCAAGAGGCATCGCCGTCTGTGACTCAGCGAGGCAACGCCGCACGTGAATGAGGGGTACCGCTGCCTGTGGCATCGCCGTCTGTGAATAAGGAGCAGCGTCGACTGAGAAGAGAGAAAGGCAACACCGCACGTGAACAAGGGGCATCGCCGTCTGTGAATGAGGAGCAGCACCGGCTGTGATGATAGATAATAGGTTAGTGCTGTGCACGAAAGGTCAGCATCGTCTGTGAAATAGGAGAGGCATCACCACCTGTGTAAGGAGAAAGGGGGGAGCAATGCCGTGAGTGTATGGAAAGAAGAAGTTTCACGCACAATAGTGTGATGGAGCAAAATTAGTGCATCATCGTGTGTCACTAATGTGCATGAATAGTTAGGGCCACGTACTGAGGGCATACAACTTTGAGTGCCACTTGTCCAGACTTTAAGGCACTTGGCGCCACTTGGACAGCCACCCCAACCACATGAGTACTTAAGCCTCCCCTCTCACTCCCACACCATTCATTCTTCCCTCATCTCTCTCTTTCTCTCTCTCTCTCTCTCTTTCTCTCTCTCTAAGGCAAAAGACTTGAAGAACCCAACCACTGTTGGAGTGGAAGAAAGCTGTAAAAGAAGGCTTGGAGAAGGCACCATTGTTGTTTAAGTAAGTGAATCCATCATCATTGCATTACAGACACGAGAATATATGAATTTATATGATTAGGAGATGAGTAATAAAAGTGCATGTGATGTGGTGATTTCTAATACCTTATTCACTAAAATTGGGGCTTTTGTTATATGATGAATGTGGATGCTGAAAATGAATATATGATTCACAAATCCTATAAGAAATGTATGTTTATGTGTGTACATTGTGAGAGAATAGTTGTTATCATTCTCATTACCATGAAATGAGGGTTATGGAACATGTTCTTGAGGCATGTATAGTATTACTATGAAATTTCAGGAATATACATGTTTTTGTAAAGGGCTTTTAAACAACCAAACGAGGTCCAATTGACCTCAAATCACTGCCATTAGAAAGATATGCGAGTCTTGTTGAAATTCTTTATAAAAAACGAGGTTATATTTCAAAATATAGGAGTATGTCACTATTGGTGGTTTTTCCTTAGATATTTCACTGTCATTGCTGTGGTCACTGGTTTTAACTAACAAACGAAGTCTATTTCCTGTCAAACTATCGGCATTTGAAAGGTCTTTGAGTGGCTTAAACTTACATGCAGAAATTATTTTGAGATTCCCCTTAGATGAAAAGTTATGCATCATTTTGTGAAGATATGTCACTGTGAACAGTTTTGATAAAACTCATAACTCTCACCTTGTTTGGCACGGGGCCTTTGAACAACCAAATGGAGTCAAAATGCTTTCAAACTGCCCTTGTTAGAAAGATATGTGTCTTGGCTTATACTTTGACTTGAAATTGTTTCAAAATACTTCACGGATTAAGAGTTATCGTTATATGAAGTAGGGTATGTCGCTGTCTCATGTACACATCAGGGTGCAGCTTGCAAAACCCCATTTTCTTGTACCTCTAAGAGGCTAAACGGGGCCCAATTGTCTTCAAACCACCCCCTTGTAAAAGAGACATGTGTCTAGTATAAAATTGGTTTTGGAACTATTTTCAAATTTCAAATGAAGGCCCAATTGTCTTCAAGCCTCTCTTATGTACTCACTAATAGGGCATAAGAGAGGGTCGTGTCTTGTAAGACACTAGGGATGTGTGTTTGTGTGAGGGCATTACGAAGTGGGACACCCACTTGTCATTGTCCTCCCTCCTGAATGAGGTTAGAGGTTTCAAGCTACAGGATTGACTTAGCCTGAGTAATGAAACTTCTATTTCAAGAGTAGGCCTCTCTAGCGTATGTAGTCGTAATTTGTTAAACTTACTGTGCTACCTAAAGTGAAGTGATTTATGACTTGTACACTGTGTATTGAACTACTTTTATCATTATACTGTTAGAATACTGAAAGGCATCATAGAGGGGCTCTTCTTAATATTGTCTGAATTAGTATGTAATGTTTACAGTTACAAAGTTGGTATGCAATGGTGTAGATTTGTTTACTGGGCTGTTAGCTCATTCCATCTTATTTACATGACTAGAGAGTGAAAGTGTTAGTCTCTGAGCTGAAGGCGGGTAGCTGTGTTGTGCTCGGATGGTTGAAGCTTGAAGTTGAAGAGTCGTCTTCCGAAGCTTTCTATAGTATATTTTTTGTGGTCTTACCACTATGATGTTTACTTTACACTTTGTATTTTTGGGTCATTAGTGCCTTGAAGAAAATTGTAAGAACTTTTGGACATCTAGTGAAATGGAAATAGTTGTTCTTTTGGAATGATATCTGTCTTTATTTGTAGATTTTAGTTTTACTTTCGTGGTTTGTTATTGATTCCGTGTTTTCATACGATTGAGCCACTCCCACCTGAGTAGCGTTCGCCACCTCATGTCACAGTCCCGTCCATGGTGCCATCAACTTGTACGGTATAGGGTCAGGGGGTAGGGTTGTGACACCTTCTAACTTTAACCTTTGTATATT
>NW_006497557.1:885921-924895 GCF_000471905.2 Amborella trichopoda | reverse complement strand
ATTTGAAGTGTGTGTACATAAAAAATAGGTGAATCTTTGAAAAATATCAAAACAATATTTTACATGAAATAAAGTTGACTAAAATACCTCCAAAATGTTTGGGGGTACTTTTGTCAATATTGTTTTTACGAATTATTTTTTTTTATAGTTTTATTAGGTGCGTATTGATGAGAAAAACATACGCCTAAAATTTTAAGTTATTTGGATTTGTAGAAAAAAAAGTAAAATTTAAATACTACAAAACATTCGTGTTCGTTAGATTTGCCCAGATTCAATATGGGTTGTTGGGCTTATACTATTTTATGAGCTAGTGGGCCCACCTAAGCTTTTTCCTATATATATATATATATATATAAAAGAAAATCTTCCTCTTAGCCATTGCGCTAACAAGAAGATATGAGCCCAACGACCGCATTTTGTGTTCTAATTTTAGTTTTTTTTTTCTAAAAATACAAATAACTTGAAATTTTATTTTACATGAAATAAATTAACTAAAATACCCTTGAAATATATTGGAGGTATTTTGGTCAATATTTTTTTTTTGAATTATTTTTTAAATATTTTTATTAGGTGCATCTTAATGAGAAGAACACATGCCTAAAATTTCAAGTGATTTGGATTTACAGAAAAATAATTAAAATTCAAATATGAAATGAGGTCGTGATTGTTAGATCGGTTCAAACTATTTTTTTTTATATTCATACATATTGAAGTTGAGATGATCAAATTGAGGGCTTTTCAGCTTTGAAGCAACCTCTTTTAGTAAATTTTTGAGGTGTGCATTAATTTGATTGTTTAGGGCCTCGCACTTATATAAATGTTTTTTCCTACTTTTAAGTGTGTGGTCTGTATAGGGCCAAGGCTCTAAACAATCAAAGTAAGGCGCACCTTCAAATGAAATAGTGTCGAAAGATATTGTTTCAATACTGGAAATCTTTGTAATGGTCTGAAAAGTTATTTTCATATCTAACTACAAAATTTATCTTCAAAAGTAGTGTTGCTTGAGCATATCTATGAACATTTGAAAATATTGAAAATTGACGGTCCAACATTGCATTACAAGATTGAAAATTGACGGTCCGACATTACATTACAAGATGCACTATTTTTAAGGATTGAAATCATTTTTTCTCATGTCCATATATCTTGAGGTGGAGATGATCAATTTGAAGATTTTTGAGCTTCAAAATAACCTCTTTCAATGCATTTTTGATGTGCACCTTAAAATGATTGTTTAAAGTCTCGGGCTAATATATTTGCTTCTTATTTTTAATATAGAAAAAAATTGTATATAATGCTGCGAAGTTAAAATGTCAAATTAAGGTGTACCTGAAAATCCATCAAAATGATTGTTTTGACGTTGGAAAATCTTCTAATTGATCATCTCAACATCAAGATGTATATATATATATATATATATATATAAGATTTTGAGTCCTAAAATAATACATTTTGCAACGCATTATCTAGACGGTCTATTTTCAAGATTTTCATGTGCTTATAGATCTACTTGATTTGAAACATTTTTGAATTTTAAAATTTCTTAATTAGCGATAAAAATGGATTCTCATGCTATCCTAAAAATTTTTTATACTAAAATTACACCATATGATAAAATTTGGAGGTGCGTCTGTATTTTGATGGTTCAGGGTTGCAGCCTTACGCAAACCACACCCTTAGCATGCCATCACATTTACGGTCACAATAAAGGGCAATGAGTCTTTGACCATCCAATCAATCAACCGGCTTATGGAGAGAGAGTAGCCCATGGCTCGGGTAATGCCATTTATCATGTGTCCCAGTTTATCCATAACCCTTAATGAACTAAATGGATGGCGATTACACTTGACTTGTCTACTACCACACTAGTCTATATCATACTCCTAAGTTATACATACACTCCCTTGTTTAAAGGTTCCGGAAGTTTTCCAGCGTTTTCAACAGTCTGAGAAGAACCTCTCTCACTTGTACTAAGGGAGAAGAACCTCTCTCACCTGTACTAAGGGAGAAGGGTTTGTAACTTTCGGCAGAGGGGAGAGAGATAGAGAGAATGGCGGTTCCAAGAAGGATGAATGGAGTTCGAGAAGAGGCGGTTCCAAGAAGGATGAATGGAGTTCATGACCTCACTGATGATAGTAGGGCATTCTGGAACGGTGCGGAGCTCGGCGATGTCGACCAGCTTCGCCATGCCCTTGGTATCTTTATCTCTGTACTCTACCTTCTCTTCACTTTCTCTTCTCTCTGTCCTCTAATCTATCTTCTCTCTGATACTTTCTCTTATCTTGCTTCTTTTTCTACCTTTATCTCCGTACTCTACGATCTCTACTTCTTGCCTCTCTGTCTTTTGATTCCCTACTCTTTCTGTTTATGTCTCATCATTTCCATTTGTTGCCACTTGCTGTTATAGTTGTGACGACTTTATGTCGTTTTCATTCCTTAAGTTTTGTTATATTTTTTTGTTTCTTGTTTTCTTTTGCATTTCAGTTTTGTTATCTTTGTTTTGCTTTTTGTTTTCTCTTTAATGATGATATTTCAGTATAGTCTGATCTAGATTTCGGGCAATATGATGGGGGAAGCTCATGAAGTGTTTAGGTTTCCCGATGAATTCGTCCCTAAAAGATTTGGCAGCAATATTTATCTCTAGATGTTGCAGAACTGACAAACTATTAATTATCTTGTGCATTACATGTCATTAGAATCCCAATGAGAATTTCAATCAGTGTAAGAAATGGCCATTTCTTTTATTATTACTGGTGTAGTGAAGAGGTGATTTCGATTTTCACAATTTGTTTCATGAGGTTCATCCTTCTCATATTGATTTATGCTGCACCATAGTAGAGATCATTGCACCCAATCTTCCTTCTTCTGCATGAAGTTCGAATATGCCTATTTCATGGAAGTTACATGATTGTAATGTATCATTGAATCTGTAATTTGTTCAAACTCTGGCTTTAGTACCATTTGTAATCTGAAAAATCTGTTTTGGTTCATCTTATGATGATAATTATGATCCACATCAATGTTATCCATGTAGCTCGCTCATTCATCAGGGTGTGCATAACAAAGAAGCACCCTTGTACTTAATTATTAACATGTTTTAGCATATCTTTTGATAGAGCTTGTATTGCTGAGATATGTTAGAGTTAACATGCAAATGCTGGAGTTAGTTCTTTCTCTCCTTCACTATCTCATAGTGCTGAGGGCTTTAATGTTTGGCTCAACCATTCCTAGAACAAGAAGACTACATGTAATTGTGATGCCCATGTCTCCAACTTAGGCAGATGACAATATTTATTAATCTTGGTTTCATTGGTTGTGTCTATTCTTTCATCAAATAACAGCAGCACTTTTTTTGCAGCAATCGCATGTCTCATGATATGCGATCAAACCATGTAGTTTTGCCATTCAATCTATTAGTGATTATGTACCAAAGATTTCCTTTGGACAAGAGGAACAAAAACCTTTCTTTTCTGATCGTTACAAGTTTTACATATGTCACTCGTGTTGTGTGACTGGTTAGCTTTAATAGTATACCAGAGACCTGAAATTTGAATATTTTTTTTTATATTTCTACCTTATATCAGTCTTAGACAACCTTGAAAATCCTGATTGAAGTTTGGATATTCAAGTGCTTGTTGTGATCCAGGATTTTTCAAGCACTAACAAGGCCGTATGCCTATTCTGAAATTCAAATGTGATCAGCTTAAGTGATCTTCAATTTTTTGTTTAGCATATCATTAAATTCTCGACAGAGTTTGTACTGTCTACCTAACGAGAATGGAAGAGTTTACCCTGTCAAGCCAACCACATTTTCCTATTGTCTTTGTCCCATGCTATGCTTTCATAATATACTGAATTTAGATACATATTTTTGGCATAATTGATTTTAACTGTTCTGCAAGGAACAAAAATCCTTGTGTTCATGTACATGAATGCTACATCCAGTGGGGGATGCAATGCCGCTTAGGATCTTTGTAGCTGTCTCTGTGGTCGCCCCTAGGGGGCTAGCCCATAGATGGGCGCCTTAGCTGAGGTACCGGCCTTGCCTACTCATGGACTGAGAGCGTATCACCGTTGGGCCATGGGCAAAATTGTCTTTCTACCCTCTATAAGGGGAGAATCGAGAATGAAAACAAAAATTGAAGATAGTTAACTTTTTTTGGGAAAGAAATGAAAAAAGTTCAAGAAATATTCTCAAGTCCAATTCTTGGATAGGATTCATTCCACTGTTTCTAGAGAGGTTAAAAAATGCTCTATTCGGGTTATTTACAGCCTATTATGTGTGTGTGTGTGTGTTTCAAATGCATATATATGAATATAAATGCGTATTGGGCACCTCAAAACCAAGTTGCCACCTAGGAAATTGCATCATGCTGAGGCACTCCACCCCCTAGGTCGCTTGGGCACAGCCTGGTCCCTTTTGAAACATTGATGATGGTGAGTGTTTTAGACGTATGAAGAAATAAAACTAGATGAGATGAATGATTGTTTAGTGGTACCACGAGTTTAGGTGATAGTGAGAACTACGAAAGCGTACTTGTGGATGGGTTTGATGCTTAGGAAGGATCTGGAGGAGGAGGTCCACTTGAATTCACTTGTATGAACATTGGGGGATTGAGTTGGGATTTAGGTGAGAGAGGAGTTTGGAGTTTGGACATTGCGCACCAATCTAAAATCTAAAATTCTCCTCTTGAGTAATACCTTGATTAGACTCTTATGGAATGGAGTACCTTACATCTTCCCATAAAGTACCTCTCTGGAAATGTAATACCTTCTTCAACTTGTGGCCAAAGCATTTACACCCCTTTTGGAGGTAGATTATCCTAACAATGCATTTTGACAGACTTGGCATATTTTGTTTTTATATTTCATTAAGTTTACTAGGTTTATTTAAGTTGAAAAAAAACTCAATATAACGCTAATATAGCGTAATAAATATCATGGGACTCATTTCTCAATCACCATGGGGTACTTCATGTGTTTGTAATGATATGATAATATGTAGAGGAATAACTGCGTTAATAGTCGATAAAAAAAAATGTTAAAAGTTATACTTCCCTAGTGTAAACTTCCACAAGCATGCACATATCTATGCACCATTTACCATTGACGTACCAATACTATGCACGAATTTCATAATGGATTTTGCCAACGTCCTACACATGGCCTTTTGAGTTTAGTGTCCCCAGTTGTATCTTTAAAGTATCCATATCTTAACGAATGTCGTCCTCTGCCAAAACATACCCATTACGTTTGTCAATCTAGTGTACCAGTAATTGTATCCATGCCCCATATGAACTCTTGGTGATTATATTTGGATCCAATGTTGTAGGACTTAATGGGTAGTTCCGAGATTTCCTTGAGTTGATCCAACCCATACAAATTTTGGGTGAAACTTGGGTTTTCTTGAATCTTGGCTAAAAACTGTTTGACCTGAGTTTTGTTTGACTTTGGTTGGGCCCAACTAGGCTGAACTAGTCATCTTTTTGAAAAAAAGATGAGCAATGAACGAAAATTAAGCCGCCTTGCCGCCTAGGTGGCCTGGCTGACAAACTGTGTAGAAGGTGGGGTCTGGGCAGGCATGCCTAAGGTGGGTGCCTTGGCAGTCTGGGCTCCCCGCCTACTACCATCCCTTAAAAGAAAAACGAAGGAAGAAATTGAAATCCACCGAAACAAAAATAAGGCCTGGTATTGCCTCTCTCTCTCTCTCTCGGGTCCATGTGCTCACTCTACAAATGAGAAGAAGAAGAAGAAGAAGAAGCAAACAAAAGTTGCACGAAGGTTGGCCTCTTTCTCTCTCAAGTGTTCTACTAGAGTGTCTCCTTGGTAGAAGAGCCAAGCCTGAAGAAGAAGAAGAAGAAGTGCGTAGGAAGCAAACAAAAGTTGCACAAAGGTTGGCCTCTTTCTCTCTCAAGTGTTCTACTAGTGTGTCTCCTTGGTCGAAGAGCCAAGCCTGCGTAGGAAGCAAACAAAAGTTGCACAAAGGTTGGCCTCTTTCTCTCTCACATACACCCATAAAGATACACATGGATCCATATGCTCCCTCTTTACATGTAAGAAGCAGAAAAAGTAGAAGATGACCTCCAAGTGTTTGATGCGAGGTCCCTCTCTCTCATAGATTCTCTTTCTCTCTCTCTCTCTCTCTCCATATCGTCCATGTGTTCGAGATCTCTCTCTCACAAATACAGATCTGAAAGGAAGAAAAAAGCAAGGAGGATAATCTTTTAGAATTTCATGCGAGACCTCACGCACACACATACATGCGCATGCACATACACACACACACTAAACACATACACACACTCATTCACAACACACACACACACACAAACCAACATATGGCCCCCACCCCAACCCTCTTCCCTTTGGGCCGCCCAAGTATCTGGGCGCCCGCCTAGGCGGCGTAGACCCTTGCGGCTGCATCCGCCTTCTTTGACATTGATGATGTCTGTATTTTGTCTTGTTTTCGTTATTGCAGCCTTTTCCACAATAATTTTTTTATCTAATGGCAACCTTCTCTTTGCCTTCTTATTCTTCTCTCTAACACACATCAATCTTTGTCTATTTGTAAATAAGCTTTCAAAAAAAAAAAAATTACTTGGATGTTATATTGATTCTAGGATGAACAATGGACCATTAAAGTGAAAAGGAAATGGCCACAATCGCTGACTACCCATTTCAAAATTTTGGTACGTCAACTTACTCCCTGTTGCATCCATTGGTCCAGGGAAGGGCATTGCGACTATTGACTTCTTGTAGCGGTTCCATACATGTGATGGAATGGCTTCATTACTTTCACTATTGCGATGATACCAATTTATATTTGGGTCATCACTTCTTATTTTAATAGATTGGACCATGAATGAAAATCATGCATTGTATTGGATGTGCATAGGCATTTGGAATTTTTTTTGAGTTTTTGGTAATTTGTAAATTTTTTGAAATTTGGTTGAATAAACAATATGTTTTTTTTATTTTTATTTTTTTCTTGACATCCACTTCCATTTTTTTTTTATTTTTTATGATATGTTGCTTTTGAATTATTATTAACTCGATCCCAAGTAGGTTGATTTCACCTCGGAGTTGGATTGAGTTTGAGTCAAGTCCCTCTAACTATACCCAAATACCTCTAGGAGGGGGTTTTTCTTCCATCCTATCATACTATTTTATTGGGGGATTCCCTGGATTTGAACTTTGGTGTATGATCCATAGTTGTTTGGAGCAGGAGCGGGAGCAGGTGAGGAACTTGAGTGGGATCAATAGCTTGATAGCAACCTACTTTGGGAGCACCTAGGATTCTGGTCTAGGTATACTAGGTTTATATGATAGCACTTGGGGATATATAATTTTATTTTAAAGTAATTTAACAGTGGAAATGTATTATCCACTTTTGGCATCATCTATACACAATGAGAAATCTGTAGCATAAAAGTCCCATAAAAAAAAATTGAGCAAAATGAGAATGTAGGATCATGATAAGAACCAAATTTAGGAATTGCCCGAGTCCCTATTGTAAACAGGCAACCTAGGGAGATTCATTATTGTGAGAAGAGAATCGCTCGGCAAGTTCAGGACCATCTAGGACAGTGAAATCTCTTGGGGCCAAGGCGTCTCGAATCACTAGTTTTCAACCTAGTCAGTTCATTGGTTTTCAACCACTAATGCAAACTATGACTATGAAACTGGAAAACAAAATATTCAGCATGTGGTCATTAGTTAGAAAATTATCAGAAAGTAAACAATTAGCACAAAGTAAAAGGTGCTCGGTTCAAAATTCAAAATTTTTTGAAACTCCTCCTTGGATCGATATCTTTTTAAACTTGGATCATGTCCCCATTTTAAAAGGGGTCATGATCTCCCTTTCACAAAGATCATAGCGATTATAGCCAGGGATTGAGATATCTATATGATAGGGATCGAGATCCCATGATTTGGGCAAGCAAGCTTTGCTCAGGTTCCAATTTGGAGATTCTTGTTGAGATTCGGAGGGGATCGCCACCCAACAAAGTTTCCCATATCTATGGTATGATGTTATGATCTTGAGAAAATTTGATCATTGCTTTTTCCAGAAACACTGTAGTATTATTTTAGCTTAGAAAGTTGGCTTTGGCATTCTGATGAGTGATAATCATTTGCAATTGCTTGGGCCTAAACATCTGAATGATATAAACTAGAAAGACCATCTCATGGGTTTCATTGTTTTGAAAATGAAGTTAACTTTGCTTAGATGGGCTTTGTGACTGATGGTGCGGCTGTGCTGCTACTTATGATTGTTAGTCTACGTTTGTACATTCATACAATGCGGCTTTTGTGGGCTCTTGTTCTAAGGCTACAATATATTTTGTAAGACTGTAGCTACCCAATTTAAAGTGCGACATCAGATTGGATGCATAGGCATGTGTGGCTTCACACTGTGTTACACACATGGCTTTCTACACATGTGCAAGCCTGTGTGTGCAACCACACGTGTTTGGCCTGGCACATGTCTGATGGCGCCGCAAGTTCACTTGATCAATTTCATGGTCCGACGGGGCCATGTGACCTCATGTGGGCCCATGTGCCTGCACCTTGCCTGTGCAGGTGGGCCACCTAATCTATAGGTTCACATCGCTGGAAGTGCACCTCGATGGTTCATAGCATGACCGCCCGGTTGGACCATAGCAAGTTTCGATTTCCCACGGGACCTAGAGGTGCACTAGATGCGCTGCCTGTTTATGCACTATTGTGGCGTGGTTCCTTACAGTGGATCCTCGCGATGAACCGTTGAGGGACCAAGGCATTCACTTTGTGCAACGTATTTTTTACGTGCCTGTGCATCTTGTATTTGAGCCATTCACGTTTGTGCGTTCACGACGCAACCTTGAATCCAACTAGACACCTATAGGGCCTACTAACGTCCAAAAATCAAGAAAAAACACAAAAAATGAATAGAAAAAGATGTAGAAAAAATGTTTTTGTTTTTTGCTCATTAAACAGCACCAGTTATCAGATCCGAAGGTGGATTTCTACTCAAACGACTTTGAAACTAATGTTGTAAACTGGATGAACCTAGAAAGGCAATAGAAACCCAAAATTAAAGGATTGGTTCGAATCCACATTCCTTTTCGGATCGTCCTGTGCGGCTAATATAAATTCTTTTGGTTTTCCTCCTCGAACGCATCATCTGATTTGAGAGTTTGATGCTGTAACCTTAGGCCTGCAATCAATTACTAGAAATGAGAGAATTGTATGCACAGTCCAAATCCCTGAGCCTGATTGATGGAAGTGGCTTAGAGTGATCTCACCATTTTTGGTTTTTAGAGGTCTATGTAGGACTAGCTTTTTCTAGAGAGAGAAAGTACTCTTATGCAAGAAAAGAGAACATACCCAAGGAGAGAGGAGAGAGAAAGTTACATTTTCAATTGGATTAATCTTTTCTCATCTCTCTCAAATCCCCTTTTATAGAAGTGGTCCCCTTTTAAGGGGTTAACAACTTCCCATAATTTCCCATTATCTTTTTGGATTTCTTAATCTTACTTATCAAGAAAATCGTTCTTGTTCTCTCTCCTTATCTCATAAAGCAAAAAGTCCTATGATATCAAAACTATGCCCTTACGGACAAGGGGTGGACCTCACCCAAAAACTAACAATAGTATCAGAGCCGTTATGGTGGAAACCCTCCTTCCGATTTGATAATCGATGTAGTTTAATGTGTGACAACACATAAATATTTGTTAAGGATATTTTTCCTTTCTATTTTTGTGTTTATTTTTGGATGCTAGTAGGCCCTTGTAAGTGTCTGGTTTGATTTAGGGTAATGTCTTGCACCGACAGGTGCAAATAACTCTATTGCATGCCCAAGATGCATTGGACGCCCTAGTCCCTCGGTGGTTACCACGAGGGACCATGCTACAATAGTGTGTGGACAGGCAGTGCGTGTGTGCGCTATGTTCCTCCAGGTCACGTGGGAAGCGTGAATCTGCTGTGGTCTTGTGTGGTAATCATGCGACTTACCATCGAGGTGCACGTCTATCGATGTGAATTCATGGGACAGGTGACACACTTGTGCATGCAAGGTGTAGGCATGTGGGCCCACGTGAGGTCACGTGGTCGTGGCGGACCATGGCATTGATCAAGCGGACCTACAAGTGCACACCCAGCTGTGTGGACCCTTAGCTTGGCACACATGCCAAAAAAGGGTGGGGGGGGGGGCTCGCTCACACACACGTGTCAAGCCAAACATGTGCGGTTGCGCATACAGGCTTGTATGAAAAGGCATGTCCTAACACACATGTGGAATGACATACATGCAACGCCACACGTGCTTATGCACCCCTTATGATTCCGTATTTTAAATTGTGCGGCAGAAATCTTACAAAATATCGTGCAGCCTTAGAACGGGAGCCTACAAAAGCTGCAATGTGAAAATGCATAAGTGGCCTTACATTTTAAGTGAGGCTGCAACCGCACCATTAAATTGTACAGCCTTTAACTTGTCTTTTGAGGCTGCACTCTTGTAGGTGAGCCTGCAGCCGTACAATATGATTGTGCAACCTCTCTCCCTGTCCCATGAAACCGCATTGTTGAGGTGATGTTGTGGTTGCACCAATTTTTGTTCGACCTTGGCTTTGTGTTGCCTTGCCTGTGGCTGCACTTTGCTACAGTTCAGCCTCAAATCTTGCGTGGGGCATGACTTTGCATCCGGATGTCTGATTTTGGCGAGCCTTATATATAGTTTTGGGCCAGCTCACGAAGAGGAACACAACAATCAGGTTCTTATCTATTGATTTAACTTCTAAGACCCTGTTTTGGCCCTGTTTTTATTTTACACACATTTTTGGCTATGTTGTGGTTGCGATCGATGTCGATACTGCGATCGATGTTGATATCGCTTTGGTAATATGATTGCATTCTTTTGGATATTGACTTCCATTGGTTTGCCCCTTTTCCATGTTAGATTTTGCATCTGGGATGCAACACTAACTTGATGACGTGAGTCAAGGGCATTGCTCTCTAGAATTGACCCGATCCTGATTACTAGCCTTAGCCCCATTTTGGCTGCACGAAATTTTCGTTTAAGGTTACTCTGGGAGTATGGCTCGTTAATTCTTGAAAACGTAAGCAAGTGCTTAAATCAATGGTACATGTGTGTGAATGCCTGAGTGGGTATGAACAAACCCTTATCCGTAATATGCATTGTGTTTTGCCTCCTTTCTTCACATGTGTAGATTGCTATGACCTCTAAGAATGTGATTACCGACTTCCTTAGAGTGGAAAAACTGGATTTCAATAATCATGCCATGTTGTACGGGAAGATCCATTACGTACTTGATGAGTAAGGGGTAATCAAACATTTGACCACCAGTATGAACCCTCGGAAGAAGGCACGAGTGCACAGTTGCATTGTGATATGGATGCTTATCAGAATTGGCTCAAGAGAGATTGTTGTGCATGTTTTACCATATTAAGTAGTATGCACAATGATCTAATTGCGCACTTTGACAGCTATCTGACCAGGGAAATGTGGAGTGCTTTACAACTTTAGTTTGATGGTAATTCAGCTACTAGAAACGCGCGCTCACGTTGGCATTTGAGATGTACAAAATGCTGCCAAAAGTCTCCTTGACAGAGCATTTGAGAAAAATGTTATAGGTGATTCGTGACCTGAGCATTGTTGGTAATGCTATGAGTGATGAGACACAAATTTTGGTAGTGCTTTGTTCACTCCCTTCTTTTAGGGAGCAAATGAAGATAATTATGACCCATGATGAGAATTTTAAGATATTTGCGCATTTATCTCACTATCTAGTGCTTGAGATAGAACGCCGCTCTGTGTGAACCTTGTCTAATGAGAAAATCAACTAGGAAACCATTCCCTAAAGCTCAGCGATTGAATGAACTCTTAGAAATGATTCACTCCAACAAATGTGGTCCCTTTAATGTGAAATCCTGTGACGAATCCTGGTACTTCATCAGTTTTGTTGATGATTCTCACACTATGGTTATATGTACTTAATCTCACATAAATCTCATGCAATTGTGATTGCTTCCAGAGATTTAAGCTGAAAGTTGAGATCCAGGCAGGGAAGAGGGTTAAGGTTCTTAGAACTGACGGGGGGTACGAGTATAATTTTGACTTGTTCAGAAAGTTTTGTGAAGAATATGGGATTTGTCTATAGGAAATGATGTCATATACTCTGCAGCAAAATGGTTTTCTAGAGCCAAATGGACATGGTGAGGTCCATGATGGCACGTGCGAATCTCCTAGTTACTTTTTGGGGAGATGCTTTGTTGATTGCTATGTACATCCTAAGTATGGTGCCTTCAAAATCAGTACCCAAAACCCGTTATGAGTTGTGGACTGGTAGAAAGCTTGACCTATCACACTTTCGCCCATGGGCGTTGGCTGGATTCTTGTATATACCAACTGATTTGACCAGTAAACTAGATAAGAGGTCCACTGTGTGTACTTTTGTTAGATATCTTGAAAACTCAAAGGGGAATATTGTATGTTATGATTCTGAAGAGGGTAGCTTACAAAAGGTCGAATCCTGCGATGTGAACTTCATTGAGACCAATGTTCAAAAATGCGGATTCAGGTGTCTACGCGTTTTGGGTGTCTGGCCGCCTAAGCACTCGCCCAGGAACATGCTATGCGCACAATCGTCAAAACAATTGAACCACACCCCCCCCCCTTCCCCCTTCTCCCCCCTGGATATGAGTTTATTGAATATATAAGATTAAGATGTTGCTATGTTAGTTTTACAATAGGACTTTACTCATTAAGATATCATATAATTAAGAATTTAAGAATTAAGATATATGATATGATATCATTAAGATGTTAGTTTCAAAACAGTATGGCTTAATATTACTTTACAATAAGACTTAAATGAATATATAAGATCTTAGTTTCACTTTAAGAATTAATTCTTAAATTCATTAAGATATCACATAAATACATAATCAATTATTTATCAAATAAAAGAAAACTATAATAACAGAATAATGAAATATAAC
Source organism: Amborella trichopoda (assembly GCF_000471905.2). The sequence continues at coordinate 911,896 of NW_006497557.1, read as the reverse complement.
ACATTGTACAAAAACGGAATTAACTATTCATAAAAGAATATATGCTCAATTTCATTGTCCAAATGAGAAAAATGCCAATTAATCAAAAAAAATAAATCAATCTTTTACGTGCAAACATGTAAATATATTGTAAGAGAAAAGAAAAAAAAAGAAGAAAAGAAAAAAAAAGAGAAAAGACGCATGATTCACAACATGATATATTGCAGCAAAATAAAATCAAAACCCTCTTCCAAATAAGATAATACTTTAAATATCAAAATCAAATCGATGTCAGTGCAAACCTCATCCATTGGGTCGTCAAAAGTTTTCAAAATCAACTACTAGAAGCTCCAAATCCACCATCGAACTATTGCCTTTGTTTTGGGAAGAAATCGAAAATGAAAAATTATCGATCTTTCGTTAAATCACAAAAGAGTGGTGGTTTTTGGGGGGTTTTCTCACCGTAAAGGCCACAATATTTTTTTTGGGGGTATAGAATACCCCCCAAAACCCTCCCCCCTTAAAAAATTAAATTTTTGACCTCACCAAGGTTTTTTTTTCGCACGTCTGCAAAGTGTCACAGGGCGGTGCCTTAGTGGGCGCCTAGACAGTAACGCCTAGGCAGTCTCCCAGAGACAGGGCGCATAATGACCCCACCCAGACAATTCCTAGGCGTTCTTTGAATTTTTTGGCCTAGTCGGCCGCCTGGGTGGTCAGGCGGCCGAATTTTCGAACAATGATTGGGACCAGTTCCCAAGTAGGAAGATTGGGTTGACAATGGACCTATATGCGATGGCTGATACTCATACAAAGAGTGGTGAGGAAATTCCTCCACTAATAGACGATTGTGGGACTATTCCCATGGTCATTGAGGACATTGGGAGTGAACTATCATTCATTCCTGAACCTCATAGGAGTGCACATGGTAGAGTTCATCGGAGACATTTTTCGATCGAAAGGGAATATGTCTAACCTGCATCTCCATTGATGAGGTGAACCCCGTTCATACTAGGAAGCAATGAGATCTAATACAGTCAAGTGGATTGCCGCAATGGATGAAGAGATTAGTTCCATGAAGAACCGAGTCTAGGAGCTCTTGGATCTTCCTCCTGAAGAAAGGGCCATTGATGGTGAGAATGACCGCAATTCGCTTGGTACTTGCCATTGCAACACATTTGGACTTGGAACTTTACCAAATGGATGTTAAGATGGCACGACAATATGGAGGAGATATATGGGAAGCAGCCACAGAGCTATGACATCCATGGGAAAGAACAAAAAGTCTGTATACTTGCCAGGTCCATTTATGGACTGAAACAATCCTCCAGGCAATGGTATATGACATTTCATAGAGTTGGAGCTATATGGATTTTCAATGATTGAGCAGCACCACTGCGTGTATGTCAAATGTCATTAAGAAACTTTCATTATTTTGTCATTATATGTTGACGACATTCTAATGGCAAGTAATGACAAGGAGATGATCAATGCCACTACTTGCCAAGTCCATTTATGGATTGAAACAATCCTCCAGGCAATGGTATATGACATTTCATAGAGTTGGAGCTATATGGATTTTCAATGATTGAGCAGCACCACTGCGTGTATGTCAAATGTCATTAAGAAACTTTCATTATTTTGTCATTATATGTTGACGACATTCTAATGGCAAGTAATGACAAGGAGATGATCAATGCCACTAAGGAGTGGTTGTCCTTCAATTTTGACATGAAGGACATGGGCGAGGCACATTATGTGCTTGGTTTTAAGATCGAGCACGATGACCCTAAGAGGCTCTTAATTTAATCCATGGAGACCTACATAAAGAAAATCTTCGGTTTAGTATAAGTGTCAGCGTATAGATACTCCTGTTGAGAAGGGTCATTTCATCATCATCATCATTATCATGATTTTCATAGCTGTTTCCTAATTAATTGGGTTCGGCTACATGAGTCCTAGTTCGCCATTCTGTTCTATTATAGGACATACCCTCAGTGAGGCCATAAGTTCCCATATCTTTTTTGACTATTTCCAATGACATCGTTTTGGGTCTACCCTCTAACCTTTTCAGTCCTTCTACTTGAACTAAGTCGCATCATCTAAGATGACTTGTACTTCGTCGGCGCCGCACATAGCCAACCCACCCAAGTCTACTCTCTCTCATCTTATCGTCTATTGGTGTCATACTTAGATTCTCTCCAATGGATTCGTTTGGATTTCTATTGCTTCTTGTCTTGTTACTCATCCATCTCAACATCCTCATCTTTGCTACATTCATTCTATGGGTGTATTGTTTTTTATCCGCCCAACATTTCGCCCCATGGAGCAAAGCTGATCTCACAACTATCCTATAGAACTTGCCCTTCAGCTTCATTAGTATGCAGTGATCACATAGAATTCCAGTTGCACATCTCCATTACGCTCACCCAGTTCTAATTCTGTTTGCTACCCCTTCCTCAATCTCTCAATTTTCCAAGATTATCAACCCAAGATATCGAAAGTGAAGTCTTTTTTGTATTTCCTGCATGTCAATCTTAACTACTTCTTTGTCTTTACGCATATTATTACTAAACTTGTATTCCAAATAATTTGTTTTAGTCCGACGAATTTTAAAACCTTTGGATTCTAGAGCATCCCTTCGAAGTTCTAACTTTATGTTGACACCGTTTCGAGTCTCATTGATCAAAACTATGTCATTTGCAAACAACATGCACCATGGTACCTCCTCGTGTGGGTTCCTAGTTAGGTCGTCTATAATTAGGACAAGGAGGTAAACGCTCAATGCTGACCCTTGATATAGACCTGTTGTCACTGAAAACTCACTCGTCTCTCTACTAGTGTTCGTACAGTAGTTTGTGCTCCATCATACCTATCTCTCACCAAGTCGATGTAGTGTTTGGAGACTCCTTTCTTTTTCAATACCCACTAAATCAAATCTCGAGCTACTTTATCATATGCTTTCTCTGGATCAATAAAGACCATGTGGATGTCTTTTCCCTTTGTCATAAATTTCTCAATCAGTTGCCAAGTAAAAAGAATAACGTCAGTTGTTGACCTTCCTAGCATAAAACCAAATTGGTTTTCAGATACACTCGTTTCGTGCCTTAGTCATTGCTCAATCATTCTCTCTTAGAGCTTCATAGTATGGTTCATAAGCTTGATTCGTTGATAGTTCGCATAATTATGTATCTCCTTTGTTCTTGTAAATAGGTACCACAATACTTTTCTTTCATTCGTTTGACATTTTCTTTATTCACAATACCTTGGTGAACAACTTCGCTAGCAAGTCAATGCCAGTCTCCCCCATGCACTTCCAAACCTCAATCGGTATACCATGTGATCCTAAAGCTTTTCCTATCCACGTCCTTTTTTTTTTGAGAAATGTTTACTTTGTATTATGAAAAGGGGGTTACATGGTACATACATGGAAAACCGAGAGGACCCTGAGGGTGGGTCTCACGGGAAAAGGAGAAATAGAAAGAAGAGAGGCCTGGGCTTATAAAGTTGCCTGTAACCTATACATCATGAAGACGTAAGAGTGAGAACAAAAGAGAAAGAGAGCAAACATGAGCTGCTGGGGTATAGCTTGTGTTAAAAAACGGGGTGCTTTACGGGGTTGCTTGTAGGCTGCAATGTTTCCTAGGTCCGTCTTTCACTAACAAGTCTGCGAGTTCGTTTGACGTCCGCCAGGTATGCCTCCAAGAGGCATCCATATCCTGGCATAAGTGAGCGATCTCAACAAATATATGGGTAAGATACCAAAGTGGTCGAGCTGTCCCGTTAGCCCATGCTATCATGTTTTTGGAGTCTCCTTCAATCTGTAATTTGTTGCACCCTTCTAAGTTGAAGGATCTTAGGCCCATGAGCAGAGCCGATGCTTTGACAAATTGTGAGTCATGGTGACCACGGTATTCAGAGAAGGTGAATAGTATCTGTTTGTTATGGTCTCTGAAAACCCCACCCACCCCTGCATGGCTAGGGTTCCCTAACGCGCAACCATCAAAGTTGAACTTGATGGTGCTTTCAGGTGGGGCCTGCCAGTTATTGGCTCTCTTGGGTTTATGAGGCCTGTGTCTGAGTATATTTTACCAATTTGAGAGGAATGAGTTGGCTGGTATGCCTGAGAACATTTTGTGATTTGTGGCCCAAAAGGTAGACTTGAGAAGTGATCTTGTGGAAGAGACTTTGGAGTTATTACATTGTCCCTTGAAGATCCTGGAATTTCTCTCTATCCATAGGCTCCATATAGTTGCAGCAACTGTGGCTCCCCACAGTGCCTTCCCTGCTCTTGGCCAGTATGCCATTAGTTCCATGGAGTCAAGGATTTTAGGGATGGTGGAGTTACCCAAGAGATATTGAACTACTGTAGAACTTCAGTCCATAGTTCATGTGCAAGGTTACATTGTATGAAGAGATGGGGGCTGGTTTCTTCATCACCCTAGCACCTCACATACCTATTTGCCATTTGATGGCCTCTCTTTTGCAATTGATCCATCGTTAGAGCCTGTTGAGCAATAGATATCCAATTAAACATTTGGATTTTGGGAGGGGCTATTGTAGCACGGATTTAGGATTATGACGATAGGTAGTGGGCTGGGAAAGCGGAGAAGGTTCCAAGGGGGTCTGGGGTCCAAAATAATTTATCCTGTCCCTGAGGGGGAATGAAAAAGGAGTCTAGTAAGGCCAAGAGAGAAGTGAAGGATGTAGTTTCATCATCATTAAGGTTCCTTCTGAAGTTGGGATTCCAAATCCCTTTGTTTCGTAGGATAGGTAGTTCCTCTACCACTGTTGCGTACTTGTTAATGGCTAAGGACAACAGGGAGGGATATGTGTCTTTTAGAGATGAGGGACCTACCCAAAGATCATACCAGAATTTGATTCTAGTGCCCTCCTTGGTTTGGAATCTAATATATTTTTTAAAGGATGGGAGAACAGCTGAGAGAGACTTCCCCACTCCTGAGGCCTGAGTAGCAGTATTTGCTTCTGGTAACCAAGCGTTCCAAGGGACGCGATATTTGTATCGCAGAACTTGAGCCCAAAGAGAGTTAGGTTGAGTAGCGAAACACCACCACCATTTGCCAAGAAGGGCTCAATTGTAAAGTCTCAGGTTTCTAATCCCTGGACCCCCTAGGGGTTTAGGCAGGCGTATATTGTGCTAGGGTATCAGGTGATACTTGTTTTTCTCTTGCTGGCCAGACCAAAGAAATTCCTCATCAACTGTTGTAAACGGTCTGCCACCGAGCAAGGGATTTGGAAGAGGGACATCATATAGACAGGGGTGTTAGCTAGCGTGGCTTTGACGAGAGTAGTTCGGCCAGCCATAGAAAGGTATCTGCCTTTCCAACCTGCAAGGCGCCTGTCCACATTGTATCTTTTTGGGTTTGCCCAAGCCCAAAGGAAGACCTAGGAAAGTGGAGGGAGGTCCTCAATTGTACAACCCCAATCACGAATAAGGGCTTTGGTCTCCTCGGGGGTGATAGCAACTCCCATCATTTTTTATTTTCGCATGTTGACTTTGAACCCAGTTGCCCCTTGGAAGTAGTCGAGTAACAACCTAAGGTTTTCAGTCTCTACAGCAGAAGTGTCCAGGAGTACCAGCGTATCGTCTGCGTATTGCAGGTGAGATACAATAGGTCCTGAAAGAAGGCCTGCTTGGTACAGTTTGGAAAGAGAGCGGCTGAAAACTTCAGCCGCGATGGTTAAAAGGAAGGGAGAAAGGGGGTCCCCTTGGTGCAATCCTCTCGACGAAGGGAAGAAACCTTTTGGTGTGCCATTGATGAGGATAGAAAAGTTGGGATGTGAGTAACAACCTCGCATCCACTTTCTCCATCTTTCCTGGAAGCCCTTCCTTTTCATAGTTTCTTTGAGAATGGACCAATCAACGTGGTTGTAAGCTTTTTCCAAATCATTTTTGAAAATCAGGCCAGGTTTCTTGGATTTATAGTGTGTGTGGATGCACTCATGCGCCACCAGTGGCCCATCTAGCACTCAAAGCTTCTTTCACTTTTGACATCCTAGTCTTACGGATGTGTCTATGACCTCTGCCCTCATTTGTATCGACAATTCATTCTTCTGCTATGTTCTCATTGTGTTTTTCATTTAATAATTTTTGAAAATAAAATCTCCACCTTTCATTGACCTTTTCATCCTTCACCTAGACCCTTTAATCCTCACTCTTAATGCTTTTAATATGGTTTAGATCTCTACACTCTTTATGTCTTATTTTTGCTAATTTGAAGATATCTTTTCTCCTTCTTTTGTTCCCAATTTATTGTATAGATTATCATATGCCTTTAATTTAGCTTTACTTACTATTTTTTTAACGTTTTTCTCAGCATTTTTATACTCTTCTAAGTTTTGATCATTTCTATTTCACTGCCAAGGTTTTAAACATGATCATTTTTTGCTAATGGACTTCTGAACCTCGTCGCTCCACCACCAAGTTTCTTTATCAGAGTTTCTTTTCCTTTTAGATTCTCCTAAAACTTCTAGAGGGTCATGTAATTAGTCTAATCCATTGTCCCAAGACTGAGGCTGAAAAAGAGAAGATGTCCTGTGTACGGGACTAGATATCTCTTATGCGATAGGACTTGTTACTCATTACCAGAGCATGAGAGTGTCTAGAAACCAATTCTCTTGACTTAGAATGCAATGCAGACAAAATACAAGACAATACACCTTTAAATTTTCCAATACACTTGAAAACACAACCTGCAAAATCAAATTACAGCAAGGTCACTATAACTACAAAATACACTCAAATGAGAGGATACAACTCAATTAGGGTCTCGTGCACATGAATAAAACTAGGTAGAAAAAGAGATCATTAAACTACACATGTATAGTGTGCATTTGAAAATTTTGCGCCATGCAAATTTACAAAGCAAAATTCAATGGATCACGACCATGGGAAGCCAATCAGAGCTCTCAGGTGCTCGGTTTACGGATTTGGGTCTTAGCTATGTGCCGTTGGGTGACATGCGATGGTATACCTAAAAAATCGAGGCAATTCATCATCTAACAGAATGCAAGCATCTATTGAGACACACGTAAAACAGTAAAGAATTTGCAGAGATCTAACGATCAAATCAAGTAGGAAAATAGTGGGAGAAAATCGGGCTCTTAAAACACAAAACCGGTTCAATTGAGTTCACAATTCGGTCCACACAATTTCATCATAGTTTCTTCTTATAAAAACCACAATTCAAGGGATCAAACAGAAGATATAAGTGACTGATATGATCATAAAAATCTCAGAGAAATATCAGTAACCAAAAATCAAAGGGGAAATCTCATGGAAACTAAATTAAAATATGTATGGATGATGCCTTCAACCATATGGATCAAAGATGATTCAAGGGATCCAGGTTCTAATTATCAAGGTTGAAGAAATGCTACTGTAATTGAGAATTTGTAGCAAGGAGGAACAAAGAGAATCAATGAAAATGGAAGAGATATTACTCAATTGTTGAAGGCTTGAAGTCTAAATCATCCATTATTTGAATTTGATTTTTGGATCACCATTAATAGAGTAGTGTGGGAGCGTCAATGGAGCTCTCTCTCACCTTAACTTGAAGGTAGCTTTTTAGAGAGAGAAAAGAAGAAGAGACTTGGCTTGGGCGTGCCACACAGTGAGTGAAGAGAGAGACTATGGCATACCACATTTAGAGAGAGAGTGAAATGACCTCATCTGTGAAATGAAGGCTCAAAGGGGTATTTATAAGCTTCTAACCCTTAAGTGTGCACATGCTTCTAGATTGATGAATCTTGGGCCTTCCATGCCATCTTCCAATGGCTATAAAGAGAGGTTTGATCTTAGCCTACCATCCACCATCATGCCATCAAGATGTGTGGTATAGATTTAAATACCTTTATCCTCCTTTTTACACTCCAATTTCCCTCGTTATTAAAATACTCATTCTCTTTACATTTAATAAAATCAAAACCAAGATGGAGGGTATACCTCTATGGTAATTTGACAAATATTCAAGTAAAAAACAAATCTCAAAAGTTCCATTTATTTTATAAGAGCATGTGTGGCTAATGAAATCATGCCACCTAAGTTAGGTGGTTAATTGCACATTTAACCATGTGTACAAACCCCTCGCTTGAAGCTTTAAACATGTGTTAAAATGATTTTTCCAAAATCTCAATATTTCACAAAATACCATAAAACAATGCCCTGAAGCCACCATGTGGATGCCCATTGGTCATTTGGGTGTTCTGTGTGGGTCTCGGACGATTGTCCTTGTTTGTCATTTCTTTTAAAAAATTCTGGAAAAGGGAGTTTTTTGCTCACAAAAAATCCTGTTTTTTTTTCCAAAAATCTTAAAAATCATTTTAATGATTTTGCGTCAAAATAAATCATTTTGGCATTAAGGAAATTAATATCCTTGGAGTTGAATTACGAATTAGAGCATACCACTCGATTAGAATCGGAATCCAAAGCCCCCTTCTCAATATGACCCAACAAACTGCTGACCCACTGTGTATAATCTGGAGCTCATGATCTCAGCCTATCCAAGTAAAACCAATGTGTGACCTTGAATCCCCATGTATACGTGGATATCTGGTGCACCCTCTAGAGGACATGCACACACATGGTGTGGGGTTCCTCTCTTGGCACGGGCATACCTCTAATCAGTGGATCTTTAGAAGTGCAGCTTCCCATACATTGCGACTGTATATGTACATGCTACAAGAATGTTCTAAGAGTAAGGGATTTAAGCCAATGTCCTCTATTGGCCCTAACCTTCCCGTACATGACAATTTGTCACTGAGCTCGTATCACATAAACACATTAGTCACATAGCCTTGGCCCCACGCAGTCATGAGGCACAAACATAACAACCAACCTTGACTAAGACGTAACCCTCAACCCTCTTCGTACCTCCCATGCATATAAATCCTCCTCATAACTAAGACGGGGTTCTGTATCTCTTTTACTCCCATTGAAGTTAAGAGCCATTAAAATGTCGAAATTTAAGGCCTTGAAAGGACATAATTCCAACAGAGCAATCCGGGTCCGGAGCATTGGCATGCTGTGCAGAGGATACTCTGATATCTCCAGGGAACTGTGGAGTACTAGTTGGTCTTTCGAGGAAGTGATATTACATTGTGAGGATTTAGTGATGCTGATTGGGCGGGTTACTTGGATGAATGCAAGTCAATGTTAGGATATGTCTTCACTCTGAGAGGAGGAGCTATTTCTTGTTGTAGCAAGAAGCAAAGTGTGTGGCACTATCGACTTTGGAGGCAGAGTATATTGCTTGTTGTGCAACATCGCAGGAGGGTGTGTGACTTAGATGGTTCTTGTGAGCCCTAGGGGTCGTATCGAGTGCTAGATAGCCTGTGACAATGTTTTGCGGCAACATTCTAGCACCGGCTTTTGCAAAGGCAAATAATCACAGTAAGACAAATTAAAACACATCGACATCAAGTATCATTATTTGCGAGATTTCATTGACAAAAAGGATATATTTATATGGTATATTCCCACGAGCAGGATGGTTGTGGATCTCTTTACTAAGCTTATAACTAGAGAGATGCATAGGGCTCATGTCAAGGGAATGGAATTGAGATGCCTGTGGTTATTTTTTTATTATGTAACAGACTCATGTCAGACTCCTTATTTATGCATGAATATTGATTTTGCTTTTACCATTTATGTGCAAGATTTATTGTATTATGGTTTGTTTAACATGCACGCATGTTTTTGATTGCACATTCACACTTGCACACTAGGACGAGTATTCATTGTAAAGAAAAATCGTCGGTAGGCTAGGGTATACTTCTCGCACAGCATGACCACCCTCGTGTCGAGGACACTGGAGGATGAGACACACACTAGGTGTAAGTTTTTCTTGATAATAAGATCGAGATGAGATTCCATGGTTAGGAATTGACATGATCCATATATATGTTTTCATCCTACTGGATCATGTGGCCTTTATGATAGCCACGTGTGAGCATCGGGGATGTTCAAGTTACTTAGATCCGACCATGGGGAACACATTGGATGCGATGGGATGCATGGCTGTGACTGAATTAGGTCCTACATGGTGTAAATCTGACGTAAATCATAGTACTTTATGTATTTTACACCGTTGCGTGTGACTTACATCACACGTGCCTAGCGAGGCCACTACTACCAATAGAGGTAGTGGTGTATAGGATGATCCCCATTCGCTATTACACCATGCGAGATATAGCCCAGTCACGTGGTGACCTGAGTGCTCTTATTGACCTTGTGATTATATTAGGAAGTGCAGACTTGGTGTCGCTACTCAATGTTGTCAGATTTGCTTCAGAGTCTTATTCGGTTTGATCAGAAAAATGAAGCAATTCGGTGCTTCGGCCAATTTGAGGGAAGACTTCGGACTTTTTTAAAATTTAATATAAATAAATTAGATGTTTTTATATAAAATAAACAAAAAGAATAGAAAAGTTAATGTAAAAAATAAAAAATAAAAAAAATACATTTATATAGCTATTTCATTGCTGACCAAAGCAGACCCGAAGCATACCTGAAGCGGTCCGAATTTGACCAAAGCAGCCCGAAGCGTCCGAATCTGGCCGAAGCGACAACACCAAGCTTCACTTCTCCTCGGTTTATTCCTAAAATCTGAAGGCGTTGGCCTCTTCGGTCGAAACGAACCGAATTTGATAACATTGTTGCTACTTTAACATGCTCATCCATAGCTATGTATGATACGGTCGGGTTGGGCAAATCTAGGAAAGCAGGCAAGTCAAAATGGTGGCTTCGGGGGCAAAACTAGGAAAGCAGTCAAGTCAATATTGTAGGGCTAGGGTAAGACCATTGGCATCATACTCCAAATGGTTCATAGAGAGATTATTATATTCCATAATGCATCAGCTGTACAATGACATACATTTTACTTGGATGTTCTTCTGCAAAGTGTTTTTCAAAAACTAAAATAATATAATATAATATTTTTGCAAATGAATTTCTTGGCATGCTTGAGAAGTATGTTTTATTTGATGAGTTCAGTGGTAGTATACGATGGGGTTGGGTGGTCTCTTGAGCATAGAGGGCTCAAGAGAGAAAAAGTGCTCTTATAGGATCTATCTGAGCTACTTCCATCAATTGGGCTCGGGGATTTGAACCGTGTATGTAGTTCTCTTGGTTCTAGTAATTGAGAGTGGGCATGAGGTTGCAACATCGAACTCTCAAATCGGTGGTGACGTTCTCGAGGAGGAAAACACGGAAAAGTTCGTATAAGCTGGACGAGAGGATCCAAAAAGATATGTGGTTTCTATCCAATACTCTTGTTTTTGTGTTTCCACTGCCATTCTGGGTTCATCCCAATTTCCAAAAGAGATGATCAACTGTATTGAGGTTCACGGGAATTCAGAGACAGGTGGAATGTATTAAGATATGACTTGCAGTGACAAGAAGCTGTAGAAGGTCTTCTTCTTCAACACCATTGATAGTATGGGAATAAATAGATAAGTCGATCTTTTGTCCTCTTATAGGTAATAGGGATGGGTATAGAACAGAATTCTCAAGTTATGTTATCATATGGAATAATGGTAACTGATAGAGGAAGTTTACAGGGAACTGGTAAATTGCTGGGAGACTGGAAAATTTCACGCGAGGGGTTTTTCAACTTCTGAGTGGAATCTGTTAATTATCCCTAATGTTTGTTTGAAAACTAATTTGAGCAGGTGTGACCAGGGAATCTATGAACTATTGCAATGTGCAGGATTGTTAGAGATACCTAGTGAATGTCATTGGTACTGGTTGATACCTTTTTGGGAAAGTAACCAGAAAACAATAGCTTAATTTAAATGACATTAATGTCTTCTATACAAGCAGTTGTTTCAATTGAAGGCTCGTTTTGGCACCTTGCAATGATGCTGAAGAAATGACTCATATTCTGGCAGATCTTTTGTGATTTAAATTGCATATGCATAGGAGTAGCTATGGATAACTAGGACTGTTTTTGTGAGAGAAGTCTCTTTTCCTTAGAAAGTTGGACTTTGTCTTAATATGGTAAAGAGTATAAATAGTTCCATTACAGCAGTAGCCATAAAAAATGGACAAGTATCAAGAGTCGATTTGTGCAATGACGTAAAAAGTTTGATGCGGGGCTGGGCCCTGAGCACAAGAAAATCTCTGGCTGCCACTCCGTCTTAGCTAATGTATCATCTGCAATGTTTGTCTCACCCCAAACATGTTCGAAGGGAACTTGCAGGTCCCTGCAAAGCTTGAGGATTTTGTTGAACAAATGTTCAAGCTGCCATGGGTAGTTCTTCTTCATTTGAGGTCCATGTAATGGCATACAATGAGTTCTTCTTCCACTTCGAGCATGTAGCTCCTGTTGGAGTTGAAGAATTGAAGCCCGCTGTGAGGCCACAGCCTCCACGCTGGTTGAGTTCTCAGTGTCCGTGGGGCTTGACTAGGATAGCAAGAGATTAGGCACATGCAATATGAAAATCCTTCTAACACCTGCTGGGACCTGTTTGTCTATAGAGCAAATGATCGAAGTTGAGCTTGATGGAACCAGTTACCTGAGGCAGCCATAGGTTGGATATCTGGACCTCCATGGGGGTTATTGCCAGGCATTTACAACAATCCCTTTCAAAGAAATCTCTCTCTTCCCTCTCTCCCCCATCTCTCTATTTCTCTCTCTCTCAATTGCTCCTCTCCGCATTCTTGCAAAGTCTCTTCAGTTTATCACACACATCCTCATCTCAATTACTCTTCTAAAGTCTATCTAGCTTTTCTGTCTTTTTGTGATCTCTTCTTTTTTGGTGAGCCTATTCACGCACTTAGAGGCCAAAAGAAATGGTGGCATATATGATGAAAGCCCAACTTTAAGAAAATCTGATGCAGGCCAGCCAATGAAGTCCTTATGATTTCTGGCCCAAAAGGTGACTGTTGATTTAGTTTTGTTCTTCACCGTCCCCTGCTGTTTTCGTTACTGTCGAAAATCTAGAATTTCAATCGAGCCAGATAGCTGCCAGGGTAGTGGCCAAAGGAAGAGGCCAGCTGCAGGGAACAGTGGGGAGAAATACTATAAGAAAAGTTTAATGGATGTTCTTGCGCCAGATCCCTACTCAATCGAGGAGGCCTTGGATGAAGGGTTCCTGCACCTCTAAGAAGCGTTAAGAGGGGCAGCTCTTCCCTTTTTTATTTATTTGAATTATAAATAACTAGATTGTAGCATTTATGTTTTAAAAAACATGTAGATTTTCTTACATTGTAACAGAAACAAGGATGTGAAAATGCAGTGACTTCCGCTTCAGTCTGCAGAGATAAACTCCAATTCCCTGGATTATTAGCTAAGTACATTGCTGCTCTCCTTATGAAAATTAATACTGGGTTGACATTGATTACCACAAGAAAAAAAGGAATAGTTCAGTTGACATTGAGGGTGAATACTTGGGATCACTGTCTTCTCCGGTTGAACCTGGTCATAGGCAAGCTGGATCACTGTGGATGTGTTCTTACTCAGTCACTTGAAGGCTGAATGTGTTAATTATGTGTATGAGAAGGCTTTGAACAGGCATGGAAGCTGTGGCTCTGTGTTTCTCCTCCAAGTCTTCTAAACCATTGCACCTATCCGCTTAACCCCCCTTATGGCAATACTACTCCGTTTGATCTTCTTCCGTCCCTCCCTTTTCTTTCCTCCTTTCTTTGTTGAGAGGGTGGATACCCCTGATCCCTAGCCCAATGACAACTTTTAGGTTGCCTCTGCTTCTGTTCACACCCTACGATCTCTTTCCACCCAACGTGCTTATACTTGTCCCTCTAATCCTCACCCTACTCCCTTGTTGATCATAACGTTGCTGCCCTCCTACAATTGTGCATCTCAATGCTCCTACTGCCTATGTTTCCAAACCTCTGATCCTAAATCAACCCATATTCCTCTGGCCCCTCTTTTCCACAAATATTCTAAGCTCATTAAACCCCCATTATCCCCTATCATCCTCCCCCTTCCCCAAACTCCTCTCTCCAACCACATTCAATGCATGACAACTCCCTCACACCCACACCTGCCACCATAATTCCAACTTCTGCTTTGCATCAACCTCCTATCCTTCTGCCCCTCTATACCATGCATACAGAACCTCTCGAGCCTCAAACCCTCTCCCATCAACTAAACCAACCTTGCTAGATGATGTTGAGAAAGGCATGAATCTCCACTCTTGTAGAACTGTGAATCCAAGTTCCCCAAAAATCAGATATGTCTCAGAACTGATAGCTCTTTTCCTTTGGGATAATTTAATTTATTAGTTTTGTCACTGCAAACTCTGTATATTCTTCTTTAAACAGTCTCAGAAGTATGGACTCAATAATGATGTTCGTTCGAATGACTTAGGCGAACTGAGTTTTTGCAAATTTATGACAGTTATGGTACAACGCAACATGCAAGGTCATTCAAGATTCATGAGCCATGGAGTGGGGCATTTGGAAGCTTGTGAGAGTTCTATCCACACCCTGATAGTCATTGGGAATTATAGGTTTTGTTGTCATTTTTGTTGGATCTTGTTAGAAAGATATTTATAATTTAAAGTGCAACATCTTTAGCTGTTAGAATTGCTACTGAATTCTGTTTCCAGGCCAAATATTAACAATTCCTTAGAAACTCCCATCTTATTATTGGGATGCAAACGTTGAAATATCCAATCTGCAATTGGTTGTGAATTTATATTCTAGTTGGTTTATAAGAACTCAGTACTTTGTTCAAATAATAAATTTAAATTGCATTATGTGATCCTTGTTCATAACTATCCTAGTGCTTTTTAGAATTACGTGATCCCTGTTTGTATCTATACAAAACCTATGCATGTGTGATGAGTTTCTTAATGGGTGCAGATAATTTAGATGGCAGCATTGATGTTCCTCTGGAGGGTGGGTATACTGCCCTTCATTTGACATGCATGCTTGGTTTCTTGCCGTGTGTCCAGGTTGGTTACAGTTGAATGTTTCAACATTTTCTGTCTTTTATAGTTTATTCAATCAGTATAATGAAAAGAGCCCTACACTTGCTTGGCCCTCAGCTGTTGTTAGAGAGAGGAGCAAACTTGGAGGTGGCCAGTGGTTTACTTAGGATGTTTCCTCTTCATAGTGCTTGTAAAGGAGGCATAACCCCGACTCTATCAAATTACATTTCTCGTTCTTCCTAGTTCCCAACATCGACTTAGTTCATGGCCTGCTTGATCTCTTGCAGGATCCACTGAAGTTGTTGAATTTTTGATAAATACTGTTCCATACTCAGAGGTTGTCAAGAGGATACTAAACACTGGTGATAAAGATGGTGACACTGTGAGAGAATGCCGGAACTATCATGTGTTATTGTGTTTGTGAATAGTTTACCTTATGTGTTGATTGATTGTGTGTGATGATCGGTCCATCCAGCCTCTTCACCTTGCGGCTCTTGGAGGGCACTTGGAACTGGTGCCGCTCTTAGTTAGAGAAGGGGCTTCTCTCACTGCTGCAAATGTTGAAGGAATGGTTTGATGCGGTCACTTTCAATCTTAGAAATCCTCTCACCATCTTGGTTCTCATTGCTTGCTACCTTTTGCAGGTTCCTGCAGTGCTTGCGTGGCCGGAGACTGAAGTCAGACGCTTCTTGGATGAAGCTGCTGCTGCTGCTGCCAGTGCTTCAAATTCTCACTAGGCTTGGATAGTTCGACTAAGGCTTTCTTGGGTTCTTGGTATTTTACAGGAGATCCATCAAATAGTTATTATCGTTTATCGGGTCTCATCTATTCACATGTACCCAAATAGTTTTTGACAGCCTTTTAGGGGTTTTGGCACGTTGGCCATTACTTAGGAGTGAATTTACTAGATGGTTTGGCTTGTAGGCCATATTAGTTACTGGAAATGTTTTCCTTGATTCAAACGGAAAGGCTGACTTCATCAAGTGAATGATACGTGCAGGGGTAAAGAGGTTCCATACTTACTGTGATTTTGGATGGAGGTTCCTAAAGTAGCGCGCATAGTAGAGATTGTGCACGAATGCATGATTGTAATCATGGGCTCATGGTATTCAGGTGAGAACAGGTCTTTGGGGGCTTCATTAGAACTACTCTCTTTTGCCTTTCTGTTTTGAATGTAACATAAAAAGACTTCATAATTCGTATCTCTCTGTCAGATGTTGAAGTGCAATCACTCTCTTAATGTTCAGGTGCAATTCAATGATGGTTTTTCTACTTTTATAAGTTGTCTATTAATGTGGTTTCCTCTATCTCTCTCTCTTTAAAATCTATTGTACTATTTTCTTACACTAAAGGAGTTAGTGTGGTTTTTACTCGTCTTGGAAGGATGAATGATATGATGTTGAGCAGCTGGCGGACACCGTGTGGCTGCCTGCCGTACGCTCTTTTTCCTTTCTGTTTTGAATGTAAGATAAAACGATTCATAATTCGTATCGAGTGCAGGAGAGGCCTGATGTTTGTCAAAATTGGGCCTTGTATTCTTTTTTCGGGCACAGTTCCATTTTCTTAAGGCGGTATATGGGTGACACGGGGTTCCATAAATGCAATTTCAATCCTAATGGTATATTTAAAAGATTATTGTATCCCCTGATGATTTCATGGAACGGTTGTATTGTAATATAATGCAATAATCATCAAAAACTATATTAAGACAATTTATTTGTTCCAAATTTTAAAATATATATTATTTTCGTTCTAATGAACAAAAAAAAAAAAAAAAATGAAAACACAATCTAGAAAATATTTTTTGTCCATTTAACATAGGTTATCCATTTTGATAGGATGTTTAAATTTAGGCCTTAGAAAGATTCTTTCTTTTCTAATTTTTTTAGATGGTTTATTATCATTAGATGAACAACGTTAAAAGATAAAAAATAATAATAATTTTGGATTTGTGAAGGTCAAGATTTTGAAATTCGCCCAAAAAAAAATTGATTTTGTGTTTGATCATATATTGGGTACAAATTGAATTTTTTTATTTTTTAGAATTGATTATTGAGGTGATAGTGTGTACAAAATTTTGGGTCATACAACCATCACAAACATGATTTTTTTGAAGTGTGGTTGCATTATAATATGATACAACCGTTGCATTAGATCATTGCCCTCTATGTTATATAGACACGAACAAGGGTCTTTGTTGATGACATGGATATTAGTGTTGGAAACATGAACTCAAAAAAATATCTAGACACGATATGTCGTACAATATATCAGTATCTATATAAAGGAAAATTTTATATGAATGCAAGGCTCTAAACAATCAAATTAGGGTGCACATAAAAAATTTCACTAAAAGAGGTGGTTTTGATATCCAAGTATGTTCAAATTGATCATCTTGATCTCAAAATGTATTGATATGAGAAAAAAATGAATTTCAAGTTTTGGAAATAATGTGTATTGTAATGTATTTTTGGATTGTCAATTTTCAAAATTTTCAAGTTTTCATAGATCCGTTTGATCTATACTATTGTTTAAGCTTTAAATTTAAACCTA
This sequence comes from Amborella trichopoda, assembly GCF_000471905.2. Next base: position 894,451 of record NW_006497557.1, on the reverse strand, counting down.
GAGATGAAAGTATATTTTAAGGCTATCATAAAGATTTTTAATATTGGAATCACATTTCTCAACACTATTTGAAGGTGTGCTTTCCATTGATTGTTTGGAGCCTATACAAACTACCTATATCCATAATTTTTTAATAAAAAAGTAATGATTGTTTTGATAAATATACCCATCACAACCCCTTCTAACTTGAACTTTTGTAATTTGAAGGGTTGTGAAGTTTAGAATATCCTTATATATATATAAATATTAAAATCTACGTAGTTTACATTTTCATTTATACATACAAGAATTCATGTCATGCAACAATAATAAAGCATAAAAAACACAAATATGATTAAATTAATAGGCCAAAAAAAGTTATATTGTGAATTTTATTCATCAAAATTTCTTATAGATCAATTCAAAGTTGCATCGTAGCAACATGGGGAAAAACTATAAAGTATTAGCTAATTAGTAACTGAAAATGTATCAACCCTATTGTGTGGCTATTGAACAGAGTCTTAATGCATTCATCTAAAATGTATGCTTTCAAAACTAGTAAAAATCAATTGCTAACACAAGGCAAAATACAATACAATTGATGCTATTAATGAAGAATTCATGTCATGTAACAATAGAAAAACATCCCAAACGTAAAAATAATTAAATCAAAAGGCAAAAAACGGTTATGTTATGAATCTAGATTTCATTCATCAAATTTTCTTTTTGACCAATTCAAAGTTACATCATAAAAATATAGAAAAAAACTACGAAGTATTAAGTAATTAGTAATTAAAAATGTTGCACCCTTATTGTGTGGCTATTAAAAAGAGTCTTAATGCATTCATTTAAAATATAAACTTTCAAAATTAGAAAAAATTAATTATTAACCCAAGACAAGGTACAATATAATTTATGCTATTAATGACAAAAAAGATGGAACAATAAAGATTTTACATGTTATAAGGCACAATGATAATGAAGAGAGAAGTTAAGAAGAACTTTATATCTAGTGGTTCACAACTTGGAGAGGGAGAAATTAGCGGTCAACATGCTTGGAGAGGGAGAAACTAGTGGTGTACGACTTGTGGAGAGAGAAATTAGTTGGAAAGGGAGAAACTTTAGAAAGTTTTCATAGTAGTTGAAATAAATCATATTATTTATTCATAGTAGCAATGGCTTGTGGAAACCCTAATTTAACAAATAAATTTATTCTATTTTTTATTCTAAAATACTTGTTATTTTAAAAAATAGGATCCTCTTTAATGAAGAATGGAGTTTCTAAAAAAATTGCTTTTTGAAAAAATAAATGTCTAAAAAAGATACAATAGTGACACTTAATAAAAGTGTCGTGTATGTTCAAGAGTATCGACACACAGTCAGTGTCTGTCAAGTTTCGACCATGGTCAAACCCCAGGACATGCGTATTAATGTTTCTTAAGGTATCACATTTTCATCCCCTCCATTTTAGAGATGGCATAAAAATGGCGGGGTTTTATTCTCTGAGTAGGGCTGGCACTGAGTTGTGCCTGGGCATGAAAAAAATCGAAATATTTTCTTGCTGGCCTAAAATATACTGTTTTGGGCCATACCTGATCTTGGTCCCAAAACTCTTAGTGACATGGCCTGAAATTGTTTTTTGGATTGGACTTAGGCCTAGTCCGACCCATAGGCCCCACCCAAATGTCAGCTATTTTTTTTTAATTTATAAGATCCAATGGATCCCAGTGTCCAAAGCCTCCCACCAAAAAAAAAACAAAGCTAATTATTAATATTAATGAAATATAAGGAGAGGCTTTCTCGGCATGTGGCAAAGGTTTGGCTGCAATTTCTCCCAATGTTGTTTAGATTCGTTTCAGAGTCTTCTTCTGTTTTGTGAGAAAAATGAAGCAATTCATTGTTTCGGGGGGAAAGATTTTAGATTTTTTTTAAAAAAATTAATATAAATAAATTACATATTTATATATAAAATATATACAAATAATAAAAAAAATTTTAAAAATAATTTTGTATAGCTATTTCTTTGTTGGCCAAAGCATTCCCGAAGCAAACCCGAATCTGACTGAGTAGCCCAAAGCGGCCCAAATTTGATTAAAGCAGCAGCACCAGGCTTCGCTTCGGTTTGATTTATGCGTACAATCCAAAGGCTTCGGTCTCTTTGGCTGATGCATAGCGAATTTGATAACATTGGTCCCTCCCTCTCTCCTTCGCCGTATCTCTCCCTTTCTTGAAGTGCTCTCCCTATCTCAAAATTCTCTCGTTCTCAACATCCTCTCCCTATCTTGAAACCCCCCTTCCTTGTCTCTCCCTCATTGAAAACTCCCTCTCTCTCGTTGAAACTCTCGTTAGAATCAACAACTAGAGAGAGAGAGAGGATTTGGGGAGAGAAGTAAGAGTGGGAAATTAGGGAGAGAGGAGAGGAGAGAGCGGAATTGGGGGAAAAGAGAGAGATAAGATAGAGGAGTGGAGAATTGGGGAGAGAAGAGGAATAGATGAGAGAGAGTGTATGATGTAGGGAGAGAATAAAACCATAAAATTGACAATAAAAGAAAGAAGGTTAAGAGAAAAATACCTTCTCTCAAAGGTCTACAAGGGAATCCACTTCTAAAATAATCTCTTTCAAGAGACCAATTTTTATTCAATTCATAGACTGATTTACAATGAAAGGAGATGTCCCTTCAAATAGACTAAAATAAGATAACTAATAAAAAGCTTCTCTCTACACCTATCCCTATTTTCTCTCTCTCATATGCACGGGCTTCTAGATAGCCACGTTTTCCCTTTCATATTTTACCCAAAAAAGACCTCCCAAGTTGGTTATTGTTGATAAAGATATACTCTCTTCTAAATTTACCCTTATCCTAATTATATCCCTCAAACTAATCCAATCGATATAAGATAAACACAAAATAACCATGTTAATTATCCTTGGGCATACCCTAAACAAAAGAATAATTAAAATAATCCTAATAAATAACCCTAATAACTACCCATTATTACGTCATTGCCCTTTCTTTCCCTCTTACGTTCTGCGACCCTTCTTTGGCCCAGTCACGAAGGGGCATGGCTGCATCATTCCCCCCCAGTTGAAAGGAACTCGACTGCTGTGAGTTGGCTTCAGTATATATGCGATATAAGTCTGGATCCACTCTTTTGAACTCTGGCTCAGAAATCCACGTGCTATCAGAGTATGGTCTGCCATTCCATTTGACTAGAAATTGGCAATAAGATTTCGAGTTTGAAAGCTTTCAGTCTTCAAAACTTGCTCAATTTTATCATCTTTCTTCCTTGGCAATTTTTTCATCATATCAACTACATCTTCTGCGACTTCTAGAGGTTCTCCATGAAACTCAAATAAGTCAGCAACATTAAATATCGAGGAGATATCCAATGCCTTTAGTAATTCTACCTTATGTATTATTCCCATATTGCTTCAAGATGCGGCAAGGACCCACTTTCTTGGACTTGAGTTTATTATAGGTTCCCAACGGAAACCTTTCTTTTCGCAAATACACCATTACTAAGTCACCCTCCTTGAAAATCTTCTCTCTTCTATACTCATTTGGGCCTTTTTGATACTTTGCATTGCTCTCCTCAATTTTCTTCTTGATTTGGGCTTGCAAATCTCGAATACGCTCAGCAAAAGCATTGGCATCATCACTTATCTTGCCTGGCATAGGTAATGGCACTAGGTCCAACACATGATTAGGCGTCCGCCCATTAACAATATCAAATGTTAATTTTTCCTGTAGATCGATTTATTAAACTATTGTAAGCAAACTCAGCCTGAGGCAAAGCGAGGTCTCACTGAGATATGTTATCACCAACAATACTCCTCAAGAGGTTACCAAGGCTCCTATTCACTACTTCGGTCTGCCCATCTGTCCGAGGTTGATAGGCACTAGAAAATTGAAGTTTGGTTCCTACGCGCTTCCATACCTCGTGTGGTACGTGGAAGTCCAAGTACAAAATCCATAGAAATATCAACCCATGGAACATCTGGAACAGGAAGACGCATATAAAGACCTGTATTTTGTGTGTGACGTTTAGATACTTGGCAAGTTCGACATCAAGTCACAAATCGATCAACATCTCGTCGCATATGTGGCCAAAAATATTTTTTTCCAACCATAGCCATAGTTTTGTCATTCCCAAAGTGTCCACCCAAGCCCCCACCATAAAGCTCCACAATTATCTTCTCCCTTAGGGAGCAATCAGGTATACATAACTACACACCTTTAAATAAACAACCATCATGCACGAGATACTCACCCATATGGTCTCGCCCATCAACACACCTTTCAAGGACCTTGCTGAAAATTGGATCAACTTTATATTGATATTTTATCATTTCAAATCCCAACACTTTCATAGACAAAGTTCTAAGCAACACTACCCTTCTACTTAAAACATCAGCTGCCTTATTTTAGGTTCCAGCCTTGTGCTTTAATAGGAAGGTGTATTCTTGAAGGAAGGGCATCCACTTTGCATGTCGCGCATTCAACTTTTTCTGGGAACTCAAATACCGAAATGCTTCATGATCTGAGTATAGAACAAACTCTCTATGAACCAGGCCAGTAGCATAAGGCTTGCACCACTGCATAAAACTCGAGGTCATAAACCGAATACTTCTTATCCGCATCATTCAATTTCTCACTAAAGACGGCCAATGGTCGTCCCTCTTGACTTAAAACTGCCCTTATGCCAACATTTGATGCATTAGTTTCAATATCAAACACCTTAGAAAAATCTGGTAAGGCAAGTACTTGTGCTTGCATCATCTTTTGTTTAATTATAGTGAAGCTCTTTTCAGCAGCAAGATTCCATGAAAACTTTCCAGCCCTCATACAATCAGTCACTGGAGCTATTAGAGTGTTGAAAGTTCTGATAAATCAACGATAAAAGGTTGTTAGGGCATGAAAAGAACACACCTCAGTGAGTGACTTTGGCACTGACCACTCAGCTATGGCTTTCACTTTTTCTTGATGCATCTTAATTTCCTCAGATGAAACAACATACTCCAGAAAGACGACATTGTTTGTCATAAATGAGCATTTTTTCAAATTCACAATAAGTGATTCATTCTTTAGCACATCAAAAATTTGTTCCAAGTGGTTAAGATGATCATGTGGGTTAGTGCTAAAAACCAAGATATTATCAAAATAAACCACAACAAATTTGACAATAAAAGGACGAAGTACCTCAGTCACTAGGCGCATGAATGTACTTGGTGCATTAGAAAGGTCGAATGGCATCACAAGCCAATCATATAGTCTATCTCGAGTTTTAAATGCGATTTTTCATTCATCTCCAGGTCGAATTCTAATTTGATGGTACTCACTCCTTAAATCAATCTTTGAGAAAACCTTGGCTCCAATAAACATATCTAACATATCATTGAGCCTAGGTATGGAAAATCGGTACTTGATTGTGATTTTGTTGATTACCCGACTGTCCACACACATCCTCCATGACCCATCTTTTTTTGTAGTCAGTAATGCAAGGACGACACATGGTGACATGCTTTCTCGAAGCAATCCCTTCTTAAGCAATACAACAACTTGTCTGTGCAACTCCTCATGTTCCATGGGGCTCATTCGATAATGGGCAAAATTTGGTAGGCTAGATTAGGGCACCAAGTCAATGTGATGCTGAATATTTCTCATTGGAGGAAGACCATCAGGTAATTCTTCAAGCATCAAATCTTTATACTTATCAAGTAGAGGTTCAAGAGACCTAAGAATCACAGTCGGTGCAAAATTTTCTTTTGCAACCAATACATAAATCACATCTATATCCTTGATGTCCCCTTTTAATTTTTGAACATTAAGTAACTTTGAACCCTCCTCTTTAGTGGATTTGGGTGTAGGAAGTTGCTTCATAGGGTGGAGTATTATATTAATATCATCATTAACAAAAGAATAAGTGTTTGGCCTAGTTTTATGCACCATAACATAATTATATAGCCATGGTCTACCAAGTAATATATGGCATGCAGCCATAAGTGCTACATCACACCACTTTATCTTTATAAGTAGCACCAATGGAAAAAGAGATTAAACAACGAGTAAGAACTTGTACCTCACCTCCTTTCTTTAACCACTGGATATGGTATGGGAGTGGGTGTTTATGTTCTTTCAATTGAAGTTTAGCCACCATCTCTTTAGACACAATGTTTTCACTGCTCCTACCATCAATTAATACTGTGCATAACTTGCCTCATGATGTGTTAATTGTTCGATAAATATTATGTCGCAGCCACTTCTCATCCTCTTTAAGTATTGGGGTTGATAACGTAATTCCCTAGACAACTAAGACTTCACCCTCTTCATCTCCATACAAATCGTCAACTTTACCTTTGCAAGGCCCATCCCTTCATAAGACTGGCTCGTCCCAATATCACATTAGCCTTCATAGGTGTATCCTTCATCAACTTTTTCTTCATAATTTTCTTCAGCCAAATTAACTTTGACAAGGGGTTGATGTGAGGGGCAATTGAATGCCATATGTCCAGGTTGTTGGCACTTGAAACACACTAATTGTGTATTATCACGAAGTGTTTTAAGTACTCCCAACCCTCTCCCAACACCACCCCTCCCCATATTAGGGTTCGACCTAGTTGAAAATTTCTAAGAAGTTTGATTTCCACGCCCTATAGGTGGTCTTCTAAAGGTTAAAGCTTGCTGCCCCTATATTGAAGTAAAGCCTCTTGTCACTGAGCTATTTCTCCCAAGGCCCAGATTGACTTTTTCCTCTGCTTTGAGGGCGAAAGTATAGGCATCAAACATCTTATAGACATCTTTGAAGGCCAATTCATTCTGAATGTCTTGATTTAGCCCATTCAAATAACGACTTATTTTTTTATCTTCATACTCTTGTAAATTTGCCCTAGATGTCAAAATAAAAAACTCTTCAGTATACTCACTGACCGACTTTTCACCTTGCTTGAGGTTTTGACACCTTTGGTACAAAGTTCGGGTATAATTTACTGGTAAAAATTTTCGGCACATCTTCATCTTCATTTTTTCCCACGAATTAATCTTTTCCTTGCCTAGTCGAAGACGATCCTGTTGCAAATCATCCCACCAAACCAATGCATAGCCACAAAATTTTGTGGTTACTAATTTTACTTTTTTGTGATCTGCAATATCTTTGTACTCAAACACTTTCTCTACTTTACTTAGCCAATCAAGAAAATCAGCTGCATGCAATAAACCATGGAACTCTGGAATATCAATTTTTATTCCAGGTTCTTTCTCTTTCCAACAATCGAAGAATTCGTTCATTGAATTCGTTATTAGCCGGGGCCACCCGAGGTTGGTTAGGAACAAGATACATACGTCTTTCATCTCTGTTGCCTTGAGTTCCAACGCCGGTCTCCGGATTCCTTCAATTCTAAGGCTGAGCGAACCTTTGGGCAAGCTCATTGACTTTCACAGCTATAGGCATAAATTGGTATACTCTCTCTGCTAAGGCTTGAACTAATCCAGACAATACCTTTAATCCATTGAGGAGTGTCTCTTGTGAAGCCATCAGAACCCGGCTCTGATACCAATTGATGTAGGGAGAGAATAAAACCAGAAAATTGACAATAAAAAGAACGAAGGTTAATAACAAAATACCCTCTCTCAAAGGTCTGCAAGGGAATCTACCCCCAAAACAATCTCTTTCAAGAGACCAATTTTTATTCAATTCATAGACTGATTTACAATGAAAAGAGATGTCTCTTTAAATAGACTAAAATCAGATAACTAATAAAAAGCTTCTCTCTACACTTATCCCTATTTTCTCTTTCATATGCACGGGCTTCTAGATAGCCACATTTTCTCTCTCATGTTTTACCCAGAAAAGACCTCTCAAGTTGGTTATTGTTGATAAAGATAAACTTTATTCTAAATTTACCCTTATCCTAATTATATCCCTCAAACTAACCCAATCGGTACAAGATAAACATAATATAAACTCTAAAGTGGCTCTGCTAATTATCCCTACGCACTCCCTAAACAAAAGAATAATTAAAATAATCTTAATAAATAGCCCTAATAACTTCCTCTTATTATGTCATTGCTCTTTCTGTCCCTCTTGGGTTATGCGACCCTTCTTTGGCCCAGTCATGAAGGGGCATGACTGCATCAGTGTAGGGAACCAGGGAGAGGAGAGAGTGTGTGGGGAATTGAGAATAGAAGATAGAGAGAAAGGGGTGGGTATTGGGGGCAAAAGGTAGTTTATGAGAGAGAGAGAGATGGGGTTGTAAAATTGGGGAGAATGTACAGAGCACATGAGAAAGAGAAGGGGGTGTAAGGTAAAGAGAGAGAAGATTTAAATATGGGAAGCGAAGAGGGGGGTGCATGGAGATAGAGAGAGGAGAGAGGGATTGTTATCCTTGAGAGAGAGTATTATTTTGGGCTTTTTGAGAGAGAGAGAGAGAGAGAGAGAGAGAGAGAGAGAGAAGTAAAGTTATTTAGTAGTACGTTAAGGTCGGTAGGTTAGTATTAAGTTAAGTTTAGGTCGTACGTTTCCGGTTTACCCTTATTTACGTACGACCGTAGGT
>NW_006497557.1:863159-874636 GCF_000471905.2 Amborella trichopoda | reverse complement strand
AAAAATTAATTATGATGCTATCCTAAAAATTTTTGACACTAAAATTACATTTTATGATAAAATTTGGAGGTGCGGCATATTTTGATGGTTCCGGGTCGCAAACTTACGCAAACCACACCTTTGGGATGCCATCACGCTTACGGTCACAATAAAGAGCAATAAGTCTTTGACGATCCAATCAATCAACCGGCTTATGGAGAGAGAGTAGCTCATGGTTCGGGCAATGCCATTTATCATGTGTCCCAGTTTATCCATCACCCTTAATCAAATAAATGGATGGCGATTACACCTGGGTTGTCTACTACCACACTAGTCTATATCATACTCCTAAGTTATGCATACACCCCCTTGTTTAAAGGTACCGGAAGTTTTCCAGCGTTTTCACCACTCCATCTGTGCTAAGGGAGAAGAACCTCTCTCTCCTGTACTAAGAGAGAAGGGTTTGTAACTTTCGGCAGAGGGGGAAGAGAGGGAGAGAATGGCGGTTCCAATAAGGATGAATGGAATGCAAGAAGAGGAAGAGGAAGAAGAGGAGGATGAGGTGGCTCTCTCCAACGAGCATCATCATCTCACTGACGATCGTAGGGCACTCTGCAAGGCTGCAGAGCTCGGCGATGTCGACCAGCTTCGCCATGCTCTTGGTATTTACTATCTCTCTACACCATGTCTGCTATCCTTTTGTCTCTCTATTGTCCTCTCTCTTACTCTACTCTATGTCCTCTAATCTATCTTGCTTCTCTTTTTATCTTTATCTCTGTACTCCTGCCTCTCTGTGTCTTTTGATTCCTTACTCTCTCTGTTTTTGTATCGTCATTTCCATTTGTTGCCACTTGCTGTTATAGCTGTGATGACTTTCTGTAGGTTTCATTCCTCCAGTTTTGTTATCTTTTTTTTGTTTCTTGTTTTCTTTTGCATGATGATATTTCAGTCTGGTCTGATTTAATTTTTGGGCAATATGATGGGGGAAGCTCGTGAAGTGTTTTAGTTTCTCGATGAATTCGTCCGTGAAAGATTTGGCAGCAATATTTATCTCTAGATGTTGGAGAATTGACAAACTATTAATTATCTTGTGCATTAGACGTCGTTAGAGTCCCAATGAGAATTTTAATCATTGTAAGAATTGACCATTTCTTTTACGGACCCGGTTTCTGGGCGGCCAAGCCGTCATATGTAGAAATGCGGGCCTATTAATAAATCTATTTTTGAGATTGATTTTTGGATTTAATTTTTAAGGAAATAATATCTAACATGGAGATCATGAATATGAAAAAAGAAGTAAATTTTTAAAACTAGAAATAATAATTATAGTAAGAAAGCATTTGGACCTTTAGCTTCCACTGTATTTAGATGGAACACCTACTTGCATCCATTTTTAAGATGGACGCTTTACTCTTTTTGAACCGCATTTCTAGTCATGCGGTCCAGCCCGCATGAAACACTTTTTCCTTCTTTTAATATTACTGGTGTAGTGAAGAGATGATTTCAATTCTCACAATCTTTATCATGAGGTTTATCCATCTCATATTGATTTATGCTGCACCATAGTAGAGATCATTGCACCCAATCTTGCTTCTTCTGCATGAAGTTCAGAATGTGCCTATTTCATAGAAGGTACATGATTATGATGTATCGTTGAATCTCTAATTTGTTCAGACTCTGGCTTTAGTACTATCTGGAATCTGAATAAACTGTTTTGGTTCATGTAATGATGAAAATTATGATCGACATCAATGTGATCCATGTAGCTCGCTCATCCATCATGGTGTACATATCAGGGTGTACATAACAAAGAAGTACCCTTGAACTCAATTACCAGAATATAGTAGCTCTATACAAAAAGTGGTGTTACTTCCAAAAGGGTAACCTAGTGACCATAAACAAAAATACATACATACAAAAAGATAGACTCAAAGAGTTGGGTGGTGCTGTTATGGGCTCCATCCTTAGCCAGGGTGTCTGCCAGGGCGTTGAATTCCTGCCAAGTATGCTTCCATAAGACGACCATATCCCTGCAAAGATGAGTAATTTTGTCAAAAACCGGGGTGAGGTACCATGGGCAGGGTGTGGATCTGGAAGTCCAGTTAATTGTGTTTTGGGCGTCTCCTACAATAATAAGGGGTAGGAGCTTTAGACTAGTAAGGAGGGCCGTGGATTCCTCTCGTTGGGAGTCAGCGTGGCCAATGTGGCTGGAGAAAGTGGCCAAAATAAGGCCATTGTGGTCCTTGATAATGCTGCCTACTCCTATCGGACCAGGGTTGCCGAGGGAGCACCCATTGAAATTGAACTTGGAGGTGGGATCCAATGATGAGCTTGGGATTGGCTAAGAGATTGGGTAACTAGTAAATTTTTGCCAATTGTTGAGGAATGTGGCAGAGGGAATTCTTCTGAAGCTTTTGTGGTTGGAGGCTGTTATTATTAACTTTATCCGGCTGTTATTATTAACTTGATCCATCTGTTTTGATATATGAGGCAAGTAGACCCAGGAGTTTGATTGAGTTTGAGTCAAGTCCCTCTAACCATGCCCAAATCACCTCTAGGAGGTGGCTTTTCTTCCATCCTATCATGCCATTTTACTGGGGGATTCCTTGGACATGAACTTTGGTGTATGATCCATAGTTGTTTGGAGTGGGAGTGGGTGAGGGAACTGGAGTGGGACTGGGAGCTTGATATCAACCTACTTTGGGAGCACCTAGGATTCTGGTCTAGGTGTACTAGGTTTATATGGGAGCAGGATATATAATTCATTTTTAAAGTCTAATTTAAAAATTGGAAATGCATTATCCACTTTTGGCATTATCTATACACAACGAGAAATTTGTGGCATAAAAGTCCCATAAAAAAAAATTGAGAAAAATGAGAATGTAGGACCATGATAAGAACCAAATTCAGGAATTGCCCGAGTCCTGTTGTTAACAGGCAACACCGGGAGATTCACTGCAGTGAGAACAGACCATCCAGAACAGTGAACCCTCCAGGGGCCAAGCCGACTAGAGTCACTAGTTTTCAACCTACTTTGGGAGCACCTAGGATGCTGGTCTAGGTGTACTAGGTTTATATGGGAGCACTTGGGGATATATAATTCATTTTTAAAGTCTAATTTAAAAATTGGAAATGCGTTATCCACTTTTGGCATTATCTATACACAATGAGAAATTTGTAGCATAAAAGTCCGTTAAAAAAATTTGAGAAAGAATGTAGGACCATGATAAGAACCAAATTCAGGAATTGCCTGAGTCCTGTTGTACACAGGCAATGCAGGGAGATCCACTGCAGTGAGAACAGAACCACCCAACAGTTCAAGACCATTCAGAACAGTGAACCCTCCAGTGGCCAAGCCGACTCAAGTCACTAGTTTTCAACCTAGTCAGTTCATTGGTTTTCAACCACTGATGCAGACTATGACCATGAAAATGGAAAACACAAATATTCAGCATGTGGTCATTAGTTAGAAAATTATCAGAAATAAAAAAATCAGCACAAAGTCAAAGTCTCTGGGTTCAAAATTCAATTTTTTTTGAAACTCCCCCTGGATCGAGATCTTTTTAAACTAGGATCATGCCCCATTTTCTAAGGGTCATGATCCCCGTTTCACAAGGATCAAGATCCCTTATAGCCAGGGATTGAGATCTCTATATGATAGGGATCGAGATTTCATGATTTGGACATTCTTGTTCGAGATTCCGATCACCACCCCAACAAAGCATCCCACATCTATGGTATGATCTCATGATCTTGAGAAAATTTGATCATTGCTTTTTTACGCACTAAAATTTTTTTTGAGCTTAGAAAGTTGGCTTTGACACTCTGATGAGTGATAATCATTTGATGCAATTGCTTGAAATATGGTTGGACCTTCATCAATTCTTCCTTTAATTTCATTAAATATATCCATGTAGTGCAACTTTGTATCAACAAAACAAAAATGCTTGTAACCTAGTAATGTTAATACTGGGCTTGGGCCTAAACACTCGAATGATGTAAACTAGAAAGTCAATCCCATGGGTTTCAGTGTTTTGAAAATGAAGTTAACTTTACTTAGATGGGTTTTGTGTCTAATGGTGTGGCTGCGCCCTCACCTACGATTGTAAGTCTATGGCCGCACATTCACATAGTAGTGCTTTTGTGGGCTCCTATTTTGAGGCTGCAATATATTTTGTAAGACTGCAGCCACACAATTGAAAGTGCGGCATCAGATGGGATGCATAGGCATGTGTGGCTTTGCACGTAGGCCATTCCACGTGTTACGCACATGCCTTTTCACATGTGTGCAGGCTTGTGTGCGCAACCATACGTGTGTTGGGTCCAACATGTGTGTGATGGCACTCGCAGGTCCACCTGATCAATTCCGTGGTCTGATGGGACCACGTGACCTCATGTGGGCCCACATGCCTGCACCTTGCCTGCATTGGTGGTCCACCTGGCCTGTAGGTTCACATTGGTGGAAGTGGACCTTGATGGTTCACCTCACGACTGCTATGTGAGACCACAACAGATTTCGGCTTCCAACGTGACCTAGAGGTGCACTGGACATGCTGCCTGTCCACGCACTATTGCGGCGTGGTCCCTTGCAGTGGGCCCTCGCTGTGAACCGTCGAGGGACCTGGGCGTCCACTTTGCACCGTGGGCATGTTTGGCATGCCTATCTCAATGCTCAAAATGCATCTTATAATATGGGAAAGTGCATCTTTCTCTTTTGAATAACAATATTCGCAACCTGATTTGGTATCTAGAAACAAAGCCCTCCGTAATTTTTAGAGGACTGGACATTCTCATCATTCTTTTGCCTTTGTAGTCCCTTGGCGAGAAAGAAAGGAGATAACTAAATGGAACCTTACTAACTAGTCTTGTATATGTGGTAAACTGAACACTCAAAAAATGATAAAGACAGAACTCAGTACGCCTTACTAGTCCGCTAGGTCAGTTAAGGCTAGTTGAGCAAAGGAAGATAGGTACTCGACCAATAGGGAGAGGGAATCGGATGACAAGGAGAGGAATAAGAAAAAGAAGAAGGTACGTACTCGACTAACTAAATGGATAGGGCTTAGCTCTTAACCAATAGGTTGAGGAAGATTAAGAAGGAAGGTAAGAAAGCACTAGTATAATGAAATTTGAGGAAAAATACTATACTACTGAAAGCAGAGTTAGCAAGCAAAGTGGTAAAGGCAGCTATAGCAAAGCAGCTAGAAAGCATATAGCGTATCCTTGACTTCGTAGCTCAATCAAGCTTCCCCTTAATCTTCCTTGCAGTAGTCGTTCGTCACACTCACCTTAACGGACCGTGGGACTAGTAAGACATACTTTTGTCAGCTCTTGGTGGTTAGGTAGGTCTTTATTACCATTTTGATCAGCTAGCTTTCGCTCATAAATCTGTTCCACTAGTCCCCTTCGCTTCAAGCTATAGCTGTTGAAAAAGACTATCTAGCTACTCTTTGGCTCGCTTTGTTCAGCTCTGCTCATTGCTTGAAAGCTTGCTGCTGCTTACTCTCTTTCTCTTTCGTCCCTTCGTTACACTTGCCTTGTCAGTCGTACCTGTCCTTTGAGTCCATCTTGCTCTCCTTCTGGTCGACTGTAATTCCCTCTGTAGTACTCGTACTAGTCCTAGGTAAATCAAGGGAGTGGGAGTCATCACATACTATTTCCCTTGTCAAAATTCCCAGCTTTTAGTCCGAAGGCTAGTCTCAAGGCCGAAGGAGAGGAAGGTAGTAGTTGTCAAACGGAGTAGCAACATGCTTCTGGCTAGCTAAGGCTAGCAATAGAGCAATGTGTTCTCCAGTCATTACTATTGGAAGTCTTTATCTCGTCTATCCTAATTGCGAAGCAAAGAAATCGGCTAGGTTAAGATAGGAGTCCCAAGTTTGATAAGTCTGTTTGTTTACGAGATGTGCACTTAGTCCTTGCTATAAGGTAGAAGGCCAAAGGCAGGAAGACAGCAAGGGAGATTTTGATTCACTAAAGCAGCTAGCATTAGCAAGGTGTGCTCCTGTCGTCCATCTAATTTCTCTTTCTATTCTTTAGCCTTATTGCAAAGCAAGGATATCAGCTAATTACAGATTATGAAAGGTGTCAGTCATTAGTCCGAAAGGCAAGAAGGGAAGGAAGGTCCTTCATCCCAGTTGGGTCAGGTTAGTCAAGGGTGTTCTCCTATTGTCACTAAGTCAAGTCGACTATGTGCATTAGCCATCTGACAAAGCAAGGAATGGTGCTGGTCGGCTGGAAGCGGTATTTCAATCCCAAGTTCTTAATTCAAAAGCTATAAGAAGTAAGTCTTCTATGTGCCCCTTAAGTCCGAAGGTCGAAGGTGAGGACAGCTATTCCGATCTAAACTAAAGCAGCTAGGAGAAGGCTAGTCAGAGACTAAAGCAGCAACTACTGCCAGACACTAAAGACGTTCCAGTCATGCGCCTGGTTCCTTACACTTGCTTTAACCGGCCGTAGGCAGACTAAAGGTGGACATAGTTATGTCTATAACTGGGTAAGGGTTCTCTTTTCCAGAGGAACTTGCAACTGGCTAGCTAAGGCTAGCTTTAGCTAGATATTCTCCTGTCGTAATTCTATGAAGTTGATATCGTTAATTTACCGACTGATGAAGCAAGAGGGGAGCCTTTCTTTAGAGTGGGGAGTGACATAGGCCTAAGGCAAGGGAATTCTTATCCTCGAAAGCTTAGGCGTCTGGCTAGCTAAGGCTAGCGGTAGCAGGGGTCGTCTCCTTAGTCACTCTATTCAAAGTCGATTTAGTTCCTTTTTGTTATGGCGGAGCAAGGTATGAAGCTAGTCTAGTTTCGGGAAGCAAGGAATGGTGCTAGTCTGCTAGTGTGAATCATATAGTCTCGATCACACGGTTGTGTCCCTTTCAAAGAAAGCTCTCTCTCTCTCTCTCTCTCTCTCTTTCTCTCTCGCTCTCTCGCACAAATGCTCCTCTTCGCATTCTTTTAAAGTCGCTTCAATTTAACGTACACATCCTCATCTCAGTTGCTCTTCTAAAGTCTATCTAGCTTTTCTGTCTTTTTGTAATCTCTTTTCTTGTGAGGCTTCACGTAGAGGCTAAAAGAAATGGTGGCATATATGATGAGAGCGCAACTTTAAGCAAAATCTGATGCGGACCAGCCAATGAAGTCCTTACCATTTCTGGTCCAAAACGTGACTGTGGCGTTAGCTTTGTTCTTCACAGTCCCCTGCTGTTTTCCTTACAGTCGAAAGTCTAGAATTTCAATCCAGCCAGATAGCTGCCAGCGTGAAGGCCAAAGGAAGCAGCCAGCAGCAGGAAACAGTGGAGAGAAATACTGTAAGAAAAGTTTAATTGATGTTCTCAGGCCCATCCATACTCAATCGAGGAGGCCTTGGATGAAGGGTTCCCGTACCTCTTAAGAAGCGTTAGAAGTGGCAGTTCTTTCCTTTTTTATTTATTTGAATTATAAATAACTACATTGTGGCATTTATGTTTTAAAAAAGTAGTAGCTTTTCTTTCATTGTAACAGAACAAGGATGAGAAAATGCAGCGTCTTCCGCTTCAGTCTGCAGAGATAAACACTTTCAATTCCCTGGACTATTAACTGCACACATTGATGAAAGTTAATACGGGATTGACATTGATTACCACAAGAAAGAAATGAATAGTTCAGTTGACATCTTGGATGAATACTTTGGATCACTGTCTTCCCCAGTTGAACCCAGTCACAGACAAGCTGCATCGCTGTGGATGTTTACTTACTCAGCCACTTGAAGGCTGAATGTGTTAATTATGTGTATGAAAAGGCTTTGAACAGGCATGGAAGTTGTGGCTCTGTGTTTCTCGTCCAAGTCTTCTCTCTAACACATTGTACCTATCCGCTTAACCCCTCTTATGACACTACTCCTTTTGATCTTCTTCCATCGCTCTCTTTCCCTATCAACCCTCTTTGTTGAGCGGGTGGGTACCTCTGCTCCCTAGCACAATGAAAACTTTTAGGTTGCGTTCTTCTTCTGTTCGCACCAGTGTTACCGGGATCTTCTGAGGGATTCGCTTTTTCTTTGGAAGCTTGATCGATCCCTCACTCCGAGATATGGGATCTCGATTCGGGAAATTGAGGAACTCGATCCCATCAAATGGGATCCAGATCCCTTTGCCAACGATCATGGTTCAATGAGTAAGCTGAACCGTGGTTCCAGCAACTTGGAATCAAGTATTTTCTAATTTGGAAGCAAGTTTCACCAACACATTTTTTTGGTTCATATACAATTGAGTGTGGACCTCCAATTTTTTTGGACCTACACACTTTTTGAACTCCACGATTTCCTACATATTTTATAATTCACAACTTTACACACCTTGTGAATCGTGATTTATGTCTAATTTAAAAAAATGGCAACAAAAGAGAGGACAAGAAAAGAAGCAAGAAGATGGAAGGAGATACATAACTTAGTCACGTTATGGTTCAATTGAAGAATGACCTCCGGTCCTAAATCAACCCATATTCCTCTGGCCCTTCTTTTCCACAAATATTTTAAGCTCATTAAACCCTTAACCCCTATCATCCTCCCCCTTCCCTAAACCCCCTCTCCAACCACATTCAATGCCATGACAACTTGTCACTCACTCCCACACCTGCCACTATAATTCCAACTTTCCCTTTGCGTCAGCCTCCTATCTCTCTGCGCCTCTATACCATGCATGCAGAACATCTCTCGAGCCTCATAAACCCTCTCCCATCAACTCAACCAACCTTTCCAGATGATGTAAAACAATTTCCCCAAAATCAGATAAGTCTGAGAACTGATAGCTCTTTTCCTTTGGGATAACTTAATTTATGAGTTTTGTCACTGCAAACTCTCTATACTCTTCTTTAAACAGTTTAAGTGTGGACTCAATAATGATGTTTCTTCAAATGACTTAGGCAGACTGAGTTTTTGCAAATTTATGGCAGTTATGGTACAACGCAACATGCAAGGTCATTCAAGATTCATGAGCCATGGAGATTGCAACATGCTTAGCTGTTAGAATTGCTACTGAATTCTGTTTTCAGGCCAAACATTAACAAT
The DNA here is from genome assembly GCF_000471905.2 of Amborella trichopoda. Next base: position 865,621 of record NW_006497557.1, on the reverse strand, counting down.
TCTATAGAAACTCCCATCTTATTATTGGGATACAGATGTTGAACTATCCAATCTGCAATTGGTTGTGAAGTTTTATTATAGTTGGTTTATAAGAACGCGGTACTTTGTTCAAATAATAAATTTAAATAGCATTATGTGATCCTTGATCATAACTATCCTAGTAATATTTAGCATGACGTGATCCCTGTTTGTATCTGTCCAAGTAATTTTCTACTTGTGCATGTGTGCTGAGTTTTTTAATGGGTGCAGATAATCTCAATGGCAGCATTGATGATCCTGTGGAGGATGGGGATACTGCCCTTCATTTGACATGCCTTTATGGTTTCCTCCCTTGTGTCCAGGTTGGTTACAGTTGAAAGTTTCAATATTTTCTGTCTTTTATAGCTTATTAAATCAGTATAATGAAAAGAACCCTACACTTGCTTTGCCCTCAGCTGTTGTTAGAGAGAGGAGCAAACTTGGAGGCCAAGGATGAAGAGGGGGCGATTCCGCTTCATGATGCTTGTGCAGGAGGCATAACCCCAAAACTCTCAAATTAAATTTCTCATTCTTCCCAACATCCACGTTGTCCCTGACCTGCTTGATATCTTGCAGGATTCACTGAAATTGTTCAACTTTTGATAAATACTGCTCGAGACTCGGAGGTTGTCAAGAGGATACTAAACACTACTGATGAAGATGGTGACACTGTGAGAGAATGCCGGAACCATCATGTGTTCTTTTGTTTGTGCATAGTTTACTTTATGAGTTGATTGATTATGTGTGTTAATCGGTCCATCCAGCCTCTTCACCATGCGGCTCGTGGAGAGCACTTGGAAGTGGTGCAGCTCTTAGTTAGGGAAGGGGCTTCTCTCACTGCTGCAAATGTTTATGGAAAGGTTTGAATGGGGTCACTTTCAATCTTAGAAATCCTCTCTCTTTCTCTCTCTCTCTCGCTCTCACCTTCTTGGTCCTCATTGCTTACTACCTTTTGCAGGTTCCTGCAGAGCTTTCGGAGCCAGAGACTGAAGTCAGATGCTTCCTGGCTGCTGCTGCTGCTGCTTGTGCTTTAAATTCTCACTAGGCTTTCTTGGGTTCTTGGTTTTTCACTGGGCGATCCATCAAATAGTTATTAGTATTTATCAGGTCTCGTGTATTTGCATGTCCCCACATAGTTTTTGACAGCCATTTAGGTGGTTTGGTGCATTGGCCATTTCTTAAGAGCGAATTATACAGGTTCCAAAGATGGTTTGGCTTGTCGGCCATCTCAATTACTGGAATTGTTTTCCATGATTTCCCCCAGCTACTTGAGGAAAGGGAAAGTCTGATTTCATAAAGTGAATGATACGTCCAGGGGTAAAGAGGTCCCATTTTTATTCTGATTTTGGATGGAGGTTCGCATATAGTAATCGTGGACCGATGTGGTTTGGTTGTATCATGGGAGTGCAGGGGTTTCTTCTATGTTTTGAGACTTTAATTTATATTTTGGACAGGCCTTTCGATGTACTCCCGCTGCACTACTGATTTTACTTCAGATTATGGCTCATTTCGAGTAAGCTAGGTAGAGAATGGGGTCTTACCCAGACTTGGACCAAATCCCCCTTTTAACTGTTAAAGCTGAGTGGGCACAGCAGCAGCATGTCTCATAGCACGTAGTCCATCCATCCATCCATCCATCCGGCTCTAGGAGTATAGGTTAAATATAGAGTTTGGGTATGCCATGTTCTTTTTAGAGAAACTTCCTATTATAGTCATCTGGATGATCTCGGAAGCATCTGGTCTTAAGGGTTTTATGTCATGCGGAGTCCTCAAAAGTTCAACACCACTGCCTTTTTTGAGTTTAGCCCCATTTTCGTGTGGTATGTGGGTGACACACGGTTCCATAGATGCCATTTCAATCTTAATGATATATTTATTAGAATATTATTGTACCACCTATGTTATCTAGACACGGACACGGGTGTCTATTGATGATATGGATATAAGTGTCGGAAACGTGAGCCCAGAAAAATATCTAGATATGATGTGTCCGTATAATATGCAAGTATGTATATAATGGAAAACGTGCACCTCAAAAATTTCACCGAAAGAGGTTTGATGTCCAAATATTTTCAAATTGTTCATCTCGATCTCAAGATGTTTGGATTTGAAAAAAAAATGGATTTTAAGTTTTGGAAATAGTGTATCTTGTAATTCATTTGTGGATTGTGAATTTTCAAAATTTTCAAGTTTTAATAGATCCTTTCGATCTATATTATTTTTTAAGCTTTTAATTTTATAACTAGAGATGAAAAAATATTTTACGGCTAGCACAAAGATTTCTAGTATTGGAACCACATTTCTTGATACTATTTGAAGGTGCACTTATTTTGATTGTTTAGAGCTTCAACTTTATATAAATGGTACTCCTATAGAAATGCATATGTTTACCTATATATATATATATATATATATATATATATATATAGTAGTGTAGGACGAGA